>PVJO010010106.1:24646-59517 GCA_004026905.1 Hystrix cristata
CTAAATCCCCAGCCCCAAGGGAACATTTCTTTCACAGAAATTGCTAGGACAACAAACTTCCTATGAAAAATACTGCCAAGTAATTGAGCAGTCAGTAAATAAGATGTCTTCCTTATAGGATTCAAAATAATGAAAGTGAAAGGAATGATGGGATTACAAAATCGCCATTTTGCAGCCCCTAATGAAATAATGAATGTAGAAAATGGTCGGTGGTTGCTAAAACCACTGAGTAAAGAGAAACAATGAATAGATCAGACTAACAAAATCTGAACCCAGAAACCCGTGTGGTAGTGAACACCTGTAATCCCAGCTGTTTGGGAGGCAGGAGGAGCCCAAATTTGAGGCCAGCCTTGTAACACTGTAAGAGCCTGAGGGGTGAGGCGGGGTGGAGGCAGACCACTCAGTGGTCAGAGTGCTTGTCTACCATGTGGTAGGCCCCGAGTTCAATCTCCAGTGGTACAAAACCAAACCAAACCAAACCTTGACTAAAAACGATTAATTTTACCATTAAAAATGGATCCAGAAGACATCATGCACAGAAGTACTCATCACTATCCATGAAATGTTCATTTTAGGGCTCTAGTTTTGAAAGATACATAGTAGCAACACCTTTATCATTTCCACTCTTTATCACTATGGTCCACACCACCTTATTTTGTACCTGCATTACTATAATAGTTGTCTGTCTAATCTCCCAGCCACTTGCATGTACACTTCAACAAATCAGACTGGTTATTTTCAAAAGAAAATCAGACTGGGCGTGGTGGTACACACCTGTAATCCCAACACTCTGGAAGGTTGAGGCAGGGGTATCATAAATTAAAACCCAGCCCAGACAATTTATCACCTTAGTAGATAGATCTTGTCTCGCAATTCAATAAAAATTTAAAAGCCTGGGTATATAATTTAGTGGGAAGGCCCTGGATTCAATCCCCAATACCAAAAACAAATACAAAAACAAAAAAAGAAAGACCATGCCACTCTTTTGAACAAATCCTCTCACAGGGTCTACCGCACTAATCTAAAAGCCGAAACCTTTACAATGGCCCATAGGGACCATAGTCTCATATCCCCCTCCTACTTCTCCGATTTCATCTCCTACCACTCTCCTTCCTGTTCATTCCATTCCAGCTATACTGGCTTCTTTCCTTTCTTTAAATACCAAACAGATTTTCAGGGCCTTGGAACTTGTTTTTCTCTCTGCCTGGAACACTAGATCTTCTCTGGCTTATTCTTCATCTTCCTCTAAGATTTGGCTTTTAGAAGTCATCTCATTAGGAGAGCTCCCCTGGTGCCCTAGGCAAGCCCAAAATATCTGCCTTAGTTCTCCTTATCTGGCAGAGAATATATGAGGAAAAAATAAGTTGTAAAGTTGAGGGGGTAAGCAAACACATCATCATCAATTTCCAGATTCTTCTGTCTAAACATCTAGAGAGCTATATTGTCCTTTTAAAAAGATTCTTATGTTATCAACTTCAAAAAATAAATAAAAATTACCCAACAAAGATGGTGTAGTTGTTCTGTTTTTTTTGGTTATTTTGTCTTCAAATCACTTGAACTATAACTCTAGAAAAGAATGGTAGAAGATTTTAAATAAACAAGTTTTATTAAAAACAACTACCAATAGAAACAACATTCCCTTTCCTCCTACTTCTTTATGGATTTCTATTTATGAATACATTATAAAGCTCCAAGTAATAGGAAAAGTTCACCTACTTCTAGTTTATCTGTCACCTTTAGGCACTATGACCACCAGACAATCAAAACAACTAACTCTTAACATGACTAAACTTGCTATAGCATGGTAGAGACATTTGAACTTAATTATTTTTCTTTAAATAAACAAACTCCCCTGAGTTTGAGGCCTACTCTGCCTTTTAAGTATCCTGTAGCTGGCAAACCTCAGGGTCTTCAGAGAGAGCCAGGGGACAAAAACAGCAAGTATGACTCAGTGATCACGTTTAATAGTTCCTGAAGACCAAAACAAAGATACTAGTTCTGGCAAGAATTCTCCAGAATTGCCCAAAAGCTAACAGATCTGCATACTTTTCATCTAAACATCTATTTTCCCTTACAGCTTACAAAACATTTATTATGTGCCTCTCACATAAACCAGGGACTAACCTATACAAATAAGACACTGTGTCAAACAAAACATATAACAACATCAAAAACCAAGTTACAATAAACACAATCAGCAGGAGTACCAAGAATTGGATGATGAAATTTAATGTTAAAATCTACTTTTGAAGGGGAGGGGAATAGAGAGAACACTTAAATATTTTTAAGTAGAGATACTCTCACTCATCAGAAATCAGACATTAATAAATTCAATGATATTAAAGTTATCTTTATTGAACAACTTCTATGTGCCAGATATACACATTAGCTCATTTAATTTTCAGAACTCCCCTATGTGACCCTATGTGAAAGATTAAGAAAGCACACAGTTAAACAATTTGTCCCCAACAGAGAGGGATCCAGTATTCAAAATCTTAGGGTCTGTTTTTTGGTTTTGTTTTGTTTTCACTATATAATCTGCAGTAACCTAGAATAAAATTATTGTCGCAAATCCCAGGTTTATCCCCATAGGAATAACATGTAAATCCAGGCCACTCATTTACGACATTTTTCTAAAGTTGTTTTATATATAAAGACAAAAGAAGAAAGGCTCACTGTTATACACCACAAAGAAACTTAGGGCATTAACTGATGAATCACACTTAAATTTAAGGGAACTGCTTAAGAGTAAGCTAGGAACAGCACAGGACAAGAATTGGTTTAGAGGACTGGCGATGTGGCTGTATTTTAAGAAGCTCTGGCATTAATGGATGAATGTGAAGAACACATGACAGTTCCACTTGATGGAGCTGGTTAAGAGTGAACCAGACTCCTCGGTTTCCAGAGCTGGGTCTGCAGCCTGACAGCAGAGCACACACCTGGCATGCGTGAGGCCTGGGGTTCTATCTCCAGCACAGCAAAAACGAACAAACAACAGAAGGAATCATTCTAAATGCCTGATTGTTATTTCACACACACAGAGGAGTCAAGGAGGAGAAAAATTTAAGAATGGGTACATAGGTTTTTTTTTTGGGGGGGGGTTTGGTGTGGGGGATCGAACTCAGGGCCTTGCGCTTGCTAGGCAAGCACTCTACCTCTGAGCTAAATCCCCAACCTAAGAATGGGTAGAGTTTTTACCAAAATAGTTTCTATACTTTTTTTTAACATTTGTCTCCCTTTCTTTATACAGATATACATGTATAACTAAACTAAAAATTATTAGTTACAAATTCCTGGTATCCTCTTCTAGAAAAATCCTCTCACATGGAATATCTTAGTTTCTAACATCAGATGACACTAATGAGGGGCTTTAGTTCATCATATTCGACAGAATCTGATTTTTAAAATGTCAATCAAAAGATTGTGTAGGAGCATTTTCTTTCTAAATTATAAACCTGAATTTTTTACTATTAGATGTAACCAATTCCCAAGATGATTCCTTAACACCAGGACACATTACTCAGAAAATGTGGCTTTGTTCCATTAATGTACTTAATTATTTGGAGAAAGTAAAAATTTCTTAAAGCAAATTATTGTCATGACTAAAAAAGATGACATTTAAACATCAATACAGCTTACTGGTCTACACAGAAGAAACTGAATTGATTGGTCAGTTTAAAGTTTCACAAGGGACTAAATACATATGCTAGTTTTCTAAATACTTTTGTCCTGGGATTTTTAGCAAAAAATTAAGCCTTATCTTTCCCTTTCAATCTCAATTCACTGCACTGATGGTTAGGAATGAAAAGAAAGAATACACTCTCCCAGATATCAGTTATAAATAACACACATTTATTTATTTAAAAAAAACTTAGGATTTTAGTGTTTCTTTCTCAGCAACAAAACTATGCAAACCTATAACTAAATCCAAGACAGATAATGGAATGGTCTGTATGGTTCTGAAATCAACACTGGGGCATTACCTACAGCGTTTGCTTTATAGAGTAAGTGCATAATGTCTCTTCAAACTTTATTTTTTTCCAGTACTAGGATTTGAACCCAGGGCTTTTACACTGAGATAAATGCTGGTCCTCTTATTAATTAATTAATTAATTAATTAATTAATTATTTTGGAGACAGGGTCTCACTAAGTCAGTAGGTTGCCCAGGTGGGACTTGAACTTGTGATCCTCCTGCCTCAGCCTCCCAAAGGGCTAACATTACAGGTGTGTGCCACACCAGGCAGCTTTTGAAACTTTAGCATATATATAATCTAACTATAGTCACCATTTGTCTCTCATCTCTCCCCCTCCTCTTTGTACACTAATAATACAATATAAGTAACTGTCATAATTTAACACTCTTGACTTGTATAAAAACATGGTATTCACATTCTAGCCCAGTAGTGGCAAACCTATGGTGTGTGTGCTACAGCCGACTATTTGTTATCCCTGAAAGCTCTACAGGGCTCGCCATCATTGTTCTAGCCCATGATATTAAAAAAATATATATATATATATTTTTAGTAGGAAATACCATTACATATTAACACGGATTCGATTTAGAACATCAAAATCAAAGTAAAAACTTCTAGGGTAAATTTTCTTCTATATTTTCAACAATATGCATAAGAGATATCTACAAATCTAAACAGAGTCTGTGGTTTTGTTTTTCACGAATTTTAATTAAATACACAAAGTATTCACTATGGAGAATGGCTTGGCATTAAAGTGGACTTTATACTAACCTAAAACTACTTGACTAACAAAATAACTCAGTACTCTTCATATGTGTATGTCCGAATCTGCCACTCCACTCTATTAACTTCCTCAGAGATAGAAGCAATTTGGAGGGTGGGGGAGTGCTGGGGATCAAACTCAGGGCCTTGTGCTTGCCAGGCAAGCACTCTACCACTGAGCTAAATCCCCAATCCCTGAAAGCAACTTTTATAATGCATACTCTAGTCCCGTTATTTCCCAGGGGATAATCCACAACTTCAGAAACAGAAGACAACCAAAAATAGTTAAGACTTTTTTTCTAAATTCTTCCTTAAATCAGCTAGGAAAAAACTATCTCCATTTTTCTGGTAGGCTCTAAATATCTTTTGAGGTATAGGATATAGAGACTTTATTTTGGCAGCAGGGACTGGGGAGTAAGTGGGGATGGAATCTAGGACCTCACACATGCTAGGCAAGCACTCTAACACCAAGATACATCCCTGACTCCTTTTCTTCTAAATTTTTTTTTAAATTATAAGTACGGTCTCGCTAAGTTGAACGGGCTGGCATCAAACTTGCAATCCTCCTGTCTGAGCTTCCCAGTAGCTGGGGTTATAGGTGTGTACCAGCATGCCCACCTAATACAATTCTTCCCACAAACAAATGCTAAGATAATTTTCCATGGTAGGCATTGTACAAGGAATAACGAAAGAAGGAATGATCAATCTTCAACCTGCTTCCAGCAAATTCATGTCTCATAAAAGAGCCCTTTATTATTAAAGGGCTCCATAATCCAGAGCACTAGATACAAAGCTGTCTTTTCCTTTTTCTGTTACTATATCAAAATACCTGATGCTGGTACTTTATAAAGACAGATTTACTTGGCTCACTGCTATATTGGTTGAAAGCCCAAAAAAATACAATGGTACTGGCTCTGCATGGTGACAGCCTCATGGCAGATGGTATTACAATGATGAGAGTGCATGCGGCAGAAATCGTATGGCAAGACAGGAAGCCAGAGACCAGGGAGGGGCCAATCTTACTCTTTCAGAACAACCCTATTGCAAGAACTAACCAGGATCCTGCAAGGCCTACATTAATTCCTCCTGAGGGCAGGGCTCTCAGTCTTGCATTAAGTCCCAACACTTAGAGCTGTACTACCTCCCAATATCACCATACTGAGGACCAAGCTTCTAGCTTACAAACCTTTGGGGACACACAAGCCACAGCACAAGCCACATCTGTTTTCTCTGAACTACTGCTATAAAGTACTGTTTTTCTTGAAATTCACAAAACTTTGTTACAGCCTTAAGATAATTCAAATGAATTCAGTGGCCATCCCTAATTTGTGCCTCTTTCATTATACATCAAGAATTTGCTCAAACCGGGAGTAGTGGCGCATGCCTGTAATCCCAGCACTTGGGAGGCTGAGGCAGGAGGACTGCTGTGAGTTCAATGCCAGCCCAGGATACATAGTGAGTTCAAGACCAGCCTGAACTACATGGTGGGAGGCTCTCTCAAAACAAACAAACAAACAACAAAAAAAAAAAAACTGCTTAATATGCTATACTTAAATACTATATAGAAAAAAATGCAAAAAAGGAGAAACCCCTAAGTTGATCATACTAGAAATATCAGAACAGATTATAAAAAAGAAGAAAAAAACTTGTCAAACCATTTGACTCAGCTATTCCCCTTATACATATACACCCAAAGAGTTAAAGACATTGTATCACAGTGATTGCAGTGATATAGGCATACCTGTGCGTATGGAAGCACAACTCACTATCACTAAACCTTAGGTGCATGAGCTTAATATCACATGGCTTCTCGTATATGAGGAACCCAAAATATAAACAAAGAACAAAATAAAAGATAATAAGAAAGAGGGAGATAGCTCTTTTACAAAAGAGAAGAGGACCAAGAGATGGAAGGAGGAAGGGAGAGGAAGGGGATCAAAAAAAGAATTAAAATACGAGCCAGTTACAGTGATGCACACCTGTAATCCCAGCACTTGGGAGGCTGAGGCAGGAGGATCACTACAAGTTTGAGGCTAGTCTGAACTACAAAATGAAACTTTGTCTCAAAAAAACCAAAAGTAGGGCTGGGGATTTAGCTCACAGGTTAGAGAGCTTGCCTCACAAGCACAAAGCCCTGAGTTTGAGCCCCAGAACACACACGCGCGCGTGCACTCACACACACACACACACAAAGTTATGTACATGTACCAATTTCCCATGAGGAATGTAACCATTATATACTGCAAACATGTACCAATAAAATTAAAAACAGAAAATGAAGCAGCCTATGAACAAGGAAAAAACTGAAGTTTACGTTATAAATGATGATTGCTAATTCTTAATTACCCATTTCAACAAATTTATAAGAAATTTTAGCTCAATCAGAACAGATTGCAATGCTGAAGAATTTAAATGAATCCCTGAATTCTGAATACAGTATATAAATTAAGGAAGTTAAACATGGCCAATGTACACTTTAGAAATTACAGTATTCCAAATAAGTAATCTGTGCTCTTGGCACAGCTCTTAATACAGTTTGGGCTGGATGGATCACTGCTTAGGCTCAACATACCACTTATTACAAAGATGATTAAATTCACTACTAGCTAATGCCCTAAAAAGATAAAAACTATGTAGTATCCAACACTGTGTTTTCAGCATGGTGATTTAATAAAAGGACCACCAGTCATTTTGAAGATTGCTGGTTTACTATAGCAGTTTGCACAAGAGACATAAATCTTAAAATAAAGTAATGCAATAGAAGCCTATGTAACACCAACTAACATTTATACAAAAAAAAAAGTCCATTTATACAGCTTGCATTGGACTGAAAACAAAAAACTAAGAAAGAAAAAGACAAGTCTTGCTAGGCATGGAGGCACATACTATAATTCCAACACTGGGAAGCTGAGGACGAGATGACTGCAAGTTTGAGCTCAGACTGGGCAACTCAGCAAGACTTTGTCTCAAAAAAAAAAAAAAAAGTGGGCTGGGGATTTAGCTCAGTGGTTAGAGTGCTTGCCTAGCAAGTGCAAGGCCCTGAGTTCATCCCAGGCACCAAAACAAAACCAAAATCCAAAACAAAAACAAACCCCTACCAAACACAGGGTGAGGGGTGGGGGATGTGATAGGTCCAGGAAGGAAGGAAAGGCAGAAGGGAGAAAAGGAGGGAGAACAAACATTTCTCAAATTAAAACTTATGTCCTAGGAAAGATCAGATGGAGATTAGGACAAAAAGCGTATTTAATACTGAAATTTTAATACTTAAAAACAATAAAAATCACTTTAATTCCACGGACATTTGCCTTACATCTGCATTTCTCTAGCACCCAGCCCACACTGACAGTCTACACAATAGTGTGTGTAGAAAGGCACTCGAGGCTGGGGATTTACCCCAGTGGTTAGAGTGTTTGCCTTGCAAGCACAAGGCCGAGTTCGATCCCCAGCAGCACTTCCCCAAAAAAGGTCATTCAATCCACTCAATTTTACAAAAAAAAAAAAAAAAAAAAAAAAAATTTTACAATCCATTTCATCCCAAAAGCACAAATGAATAAAATAGCATTATTATAAAATGCTGTTTTGGTAGCAGAGAAAAATCTGCAGGACACACTTGTATTAAAGAAGTAATTAACAAGAGTTGTGGCCTAGAAAGAAATATTCTAGTTTGGCTGGCATAGTAGAAAGCATGGAAATTTGCCTTTTTTTCCTACCTCAAACCAAGATAGATACTTCCCAAATTAAGTATCAGCTCCTGTTTATTACTCTTAGATATCACACAATCTTTTAGCTTTAAATTAGAAAACCATAAGTCAATTTAAAGCAGACTGGTAGCAAAGCCTAAGACCTACTGTTTACTCTAGGGAAGGCACTGATTCAAACTTTACCAAAAAACAAAAACAAAAAAAGACACCAATGACTTTCCTAAAGCAAAAGGGAAAAAATTGCATTGTTTTTCAACCTACTGTTACAAGTAACAAAAGAAAAACAAGAACTACCGCTGTAGGATAACATCTGGTACCTACTCCTTCCAGATACATCCCTCCCTCTCCCTCTCCCTCTCCCTCTCCCTCTCTCTCTCTCTTTGTGTGTGTGTGTGTGTGTGTGTGTGTGTGATTATCTCCCTTTCTCCTTCAATCTTAGTCACTCTATATCCCCCCTCCTTCATGTCTGCCTGTAAGAACTCGGGAACCCAGTTTCAATCAGGTTGTGACCTGTAGGAACATGAATTATAAAAACAGTCACAAAATGAAAAAAAGCAAATCAGACACTAAGCTGGGGGACTGCTCAGTGGCGAACCCCGGTAACGGGAATGGGAAGAGGGGAAAACGGAGGGGATGGGGGAGGGGAAGGGAGCCAAAAAATGCTCATAAAAACACTTAGCACGGTGCTTGGCACATAGTGAGGGTTCAATGTCCAAAATATCAGGTTTAGGGAAAATCTATCCATTCTTTTTGCCCACCTGAACTTTCCCACACCTTAACTGTGGGAATTCTATCAATCTTCTAATCTCAGAAGGTTAAAATTTTCCCACACTTCCTATACATCCAGGACATGTACTTTGCCAAGCACAGGTCTAGTTCACGCTAGGAAAGGACAGCAAGTAAGCAGAAGCAGAAAGCAGAAGGAACTTGCCCTCACACTACTGCAGCAATTGCAGCAAGGTCAAGTCCAGGGCAGAGGTGGCAGCATTTAGATCATTCAGAGCCAGCAGTGTCACTGGGGCAGGCTGTGGCGTCCATCTGTCTCTAGATGTACTGGCATCCTCATGGGAATTGTGCAATGTGATTCTGGGCACTGTTTCTAGTTACGCAGCCCTCACTCTGAATCTCTAACCCTTGCGACAATTTGATGAGCTACTGAGTTCTACCCAATGTCCTTTTAAAATACATGATATATTTGAATTGGTTTTTACTTTAAGAGCATAGCTTAATTCAAAATGTGTGTGTGTGTGTGTGTGTGTGTGTGTGTATTTGAATTGGGTTTTACTATCTCCAGGAATTGTAACTGACACATCAGGTAGGAGTAACATCTATTCGCACCCACTTCACTCCTATTCTTTTCCCTTAGGAAAGAAAAGACTATTTTCAGTCTCTCCAAAGAAAGACAAAACATTACTGCCCAAATTAAAGCCAGGAATTTATCCTAGGAATTCTTAGAAACTTTTTTTTTGAAACTTTATTGTCTAGGCAATTTTATAATTTCAAAAGAACGCTATCAAGGAGAAAAGATGACACAGAAAACTAACTATGCAAAAAGTAGCTTTCCTTGAGGAAACAGAAATTATCCCAGCATGCCGAACCAACCCATGTATTCACAGCAGCTTTCTTCCCAGCATGAGCTTTTTACCTGAGGTCTATACTAAGGAGTCATCCCCACTTAAAAATTATTAAGGTCAAAATTTTGAAAAGTACCCAAAGGCCATAAACAATCTCTTGTTTTAAGTAATCATCAGTAAAACATCCACACAGCTAACAATTCCTTTTTCTTTTAGAACAGTACACAGTGAGTCAGTGCCTGTTGTGGGCCGATACTCCTCTTCCCCTGCCACATTTCTCTACAGGTCTCTTATAGTTCAGTAATGCTTTGCCAGTGTATAAAATGTCAAAGCTTAAATCTGTTCATTTTATTACTTGTCAGTAATAAGTGTGATAGAAGATTGGTAAGAAAAGAGAAACTGGAAGATCAAGTGCAGTTTTTTTGAAGTCTAAGGAGTCAGTTACCATACAGCATAAATGTCCAATTTTTCAGGTTGTTTCAGCTGCATTGAGTGAAGAGGAACTGTCTTGGGACCCTTATAAAATATGTAATACAATAAATGTATATAAGTAACTAAATTCACATCTTTATTAAACAATTTTTGAAAAGAGGTAATCTACACATAAAACTGGTGGGCATTTGACCTTGTTTTTGTGAAACTAATTCATCGATATCTGGCTCCACTGAAGAAGCAATTCTTAGCATTCTGTTATTGCCTATGGTCTGTACTTGAGCACCAGGCAATGGAGTCATGAAAAATATCACTAAAAATCACATAATAGTAACTTTACGATCCGGTGGGGCCATGGGTTGGACATACCTGCCATACAGACTTGAAACTACAGTAGCCCTCCATTATGAACAGTTTCACTTTCCACGCTTTCAGTAATCTATGGTCAACCATGGTCAGAAAATAAATATTAAATGGAAAGTTCTAGAAATAACTTACGATATTTGTTGTGTGGGGGGTTTTTGGTCCTGGGGATTAAATCCAGGGTCTTCCATATGCTTACAATGCACTTCACCACTCAGCTACGCTCCTGGCCCAATGATTTGTCTGTTCATTTTGGGGTGCTGGGGATTGAACTCAGGGCCTTGTGTTTGCTAGCCAAGCACTCTACCACTGAGCTAAATCCCCAACCCCGAGCCCGATGATTTTTAAATTTTAAATTGTGTGCCATTCTGACTAGCATGACGAAACCTTACACCATCTTACTTCTGTCCCATCCAAGACGTAAATCATCCTTCTGTGCAGCGCATCCACTACCTGCTTACTAGTCACTGAGTAGCAGTCTCAGCTATCAGACTGGGTGGTATCACAGTGCTTGTGTTCGAATAAACTGTAGTTTGCTTAGTAAGAGCCCCAAAGTTCAAGAGGAGTGATGACAACAATTTTATTACAGCATATTGTTACAATTTGTCTATTTTATTGTTAGTTCATTAATCTCCTACTGTGCCTAATTTATAAATTAAACTTTACACATTTATGTGTGCACAGGGAAAAAATGTAGTATATACTGGACTCAGTACTACCTGTAATTTCAGGTATGATTGGGGGTCTTAGAACATATCCCTTCTGGATAAGGGAGGACTGCTTTATGTTTTAATGAATAAAAGAATAATGTGGAAAAAAAGAATAATGTGAACAAAATCAAGCACAGTTTTAAAACAGTTACATTTTCAAATAAACATTTAGAAAAAAGAACCAAGCATTTAGAAATGTACACTGATACTAAAAAGTCATAGGGGGAAAAAAAACTCTGAATTTTGGCAGCGATATGCAGGTGGAGAAAGTCATAGAATTGTAGGGTTCATGACAATCACATTTTAGAGCTAGGTTACAGGACTGACTTTGTTAAGGCCTTGGAATTAAGCAACTTACCCAAGGAACCTATCTTCTGTTACTTAGCTGAGTGGTATCATTGAAACATCTTCATGGCATTCTTCAAACAAGTCAAAATGAACTTAACTAAATACCATATAGCATTATTTCTGGATTTAAAATAAACAATACTAAATCTAAGGCAAATTATTTCAGAATCAAACTGTTTATATTCTTTTTAGTATAAAATTTGGTTTATGATAATTCATAAAAACCCTGGACTTAACAATGTAAAAAAATAAAAATAAAAATAAAACCATTTTGTAGTGTCCATAAGTTCATTTCTATGAAACTTTCAGTATGTGTTATAAAGCAAACAGTATTTTTGTCTATATGTTAAGGGCTATTTCATTAATCACTAATTATAGCATCTTGGTTGGCATTTACTTCATATCCTTAGAATATAACTTATACCTAAAGCCCTTCAATTTACATTTATGTCAATTAATAAAACAGATGTTAAGGAGGGGTTAGGGATTTAGCTCAGTGGTACGGCGCTTGCCTAGCAAGTGCAAGGCCCTGAGCTCGATCCCCAGCACCCTGCCCCCAAAATAGATACTAAGGAAACCCATAATCTTTTAGGGAAAAACTCCTTTGCATATGCTTACATTATACTGTACTAAACAGAGCAGGGGTGTTTTTGTGCAAGGGAATAAAAGGAAAAAGTTCATACAAAATCTAACTCTTCTTTAAATAAGACATGTCCAAGTCAGCCTTAAGAATTAACTATATTTGTGTTTTATGAGAAGCCTAGAAAATGTATTACTAAAAAGGACCTACGGCTAGTTCTGAATTACTACTCTATCACAAAGAGTAATTATGCTATGAAGTAACAGGAACAGCCAAAACACTAAAAATAAAAATGAAGCTAACAAACTCCTATCAAAATAAGTTGAAAGAACAAAAAGTCCATGAAACACAGAAGAGAACAACAGGGAGAGTGTGCATAGAGACAAATGAAGGTTTACAACAACAGTGGCAAACCCAGGGCACGTGTTCTACTGTTTCTCCTCCTTCGAATCTGACAGACACAGGTAACAGGTGACTGCTCTGTGGAGTCCAGCAAAGGCCTAAGAAACCTCAGAAGAGCTATTACAAGCAATGGGAGTGGTCAGACCCAATAACACCCTGTCATTCCTGGTTTTAGTTTGGACAGATCAAGATTGTGGAGAAAGCCCAATAAGGGTAGAATAAATATAAAGAGAACAGTAATGAGTATTTCCATTCTATAGATGGGGAAATAAAACCCTGAGATTTACAGAATTTTAAAAACATGCCAGAGTCATTTATACAGTAAGTATGTAACCCTATACATTGTTTCTCTCAGTTTTAGTTATTATCTAAATGCCATAATCTATTATTGTCCATGGAGATAAATTCAGAACATGTTCATATACAAATAACTTCAAAGTGCTTAGATACTTCAACTTTTAACCCGATTTGTCATTTCACTTTGATTTTTCCACTGACAGGTTTTAATGCTATTATAGCAGCCAATGTTTCCATAAAGATGAAAAACAGATTCACCAGAAGATAACAGACAGGATGCCAAGAGAGCCAGCACGTCAGATGTATTCATTTAATCTCACATCACATGGTAGGTGCTATCTCTGGTTTATGGGTAAGGAAACTGAAGCACAGAAAGGTTGGGATTAGAGATTTAGCTCAAGTGGTAGAGTACTTCCTAGCAAGCCGAAGGCCCTGAGTTCAATCCCCAGCATGGCAAAAAAAAAAAAAAAAAAAAAAAAGTAAGAAACTTGCTTGTTTCTATGAACTCAGGTATTCCGATCATATCTTTTTTTGTTTTGTTTTGTCCTTTTTTGTTTTTTGACACAAGGTCTCACTATGCAGTTCAGTCTGGACTTGAACTCCCTATGTAGCCCAGACCGGCCTCAAACCTGCGGCGATCCTCCTACCCTAGCCTTCTGAGTGCTGGGATGCACCATCATGCCTGGCTTTTGATCACATTTCTAAACACTACACAAAGTTGACTCCCAGAAACAAGCAAAAGCATTCAATACAATTTTTGGCACAGGTCTCTATGGACATTAGTGATTAAAGGCACAGTGGTAATATGCTTGCCAGAAAATAGGATGTTCAGTAATTTAGACAGATTATTCATTTAGTAAATCATCATTTATTATCTAACATGGCCCCCAAACTGTATAAGAATGTGGGAGGGTTCTCCAAACCTTCTGAACACAGTCTAAGAAAAAAGACGGCAACAGCTCTAACAAAGTATAAAACAGGGGCTGGGGATTTAGCTCAGTGATTAGAGTGCTTGCCTTGCAAGCACAAGGGCCTGAGTTCGATCCCCGGCACCACAAAAAAAAAAAAAAAAAAAAAAAAAAAAAAAAAAAAAAAAAAAAAAAAAAAAAAAAACAAAGTATAAAACAACTATTCATGGATGTCAAGACAAAGGAATAACTGCCTAGGCCACTCAGACAGGCTGCACAGCCAGAAGAGGAAATACCTCAACTATATCATGAGTAACAGACTTTTACAGAAGTTTCTGGCTAACAGTCTATCTCCAAAAGTCCCCCCCCCACACACACACACAAACCAGGTTCTTAATGCTATGAAAGTGCTAGAGTAGAAGCATGGAATGTGGTTTTGTACCATGGCGGCACTTTAGGTGCTGGAGGAGAAGTGGGACTAGGGATTGTATTTTGTGGTGCATCTGGGCAATCAAACCCCTGTCAGCATAATAGGAACCAATGGTAAAGTAAGAGTCCATTCACCAAGCTTAATTTTAAAGTTCATGTTGCTCTAAAACTTCCTTTGACATATCTGTAAATTTCTAATAAATTTTTTTATTCTTTTCTGTTTTAGAAGGGACTGGTCGCATCATGCTGTCTAGGCAGGCCTCAAATTTCTGGGTTCTAGCAACCCCTCTGCCTCAGCCTCCTAAGTAGTAGGGATTACAGGCATGCACCAGTATGCCTAGCTCCTACTAAATTCTTAATAAAAGAAAGCTAAATTTTAAAATAGTAAAACCTAAATTAACCCCTTAAAGGGGGAGGTGAAGGACGCTGGGCAGGCTTTCAGTTAAGCAGGACTGACCTTTACTTCTTCCTGAAACCTCACTTTAAAAGGTTAAGAGTTTTTAGAAACATAAAAGCCATAAGGATAAAGAAAATGGGGGAAAAAAATAGAAAATGCAGAAAGACATAGCAGCAAATGAGACATCAATAACAATGTGGAAGCAAGAAAGAGAAGTGTGGTAACTAACCTATCAAGGCCAAGAAACCTGAACCCTAAATCTGAGAGAGAAAAACCACCCCAAAACAAACTGAGAAGGACAGAAAATAAAATAATGGTTGGTAGGGGACAGTGAACAAGAAATAGAGAGTTACTGTTTCATGGGTACAGCATCAATCTGGGGTGATGAAATGTTCTGGGGATGGACGGTAGTATTGGCTGCCCAACAGTACTGATGTACTTAATGCCACTAAACTGTATACTTTAAAATGGTTACAATGATAAATTTTACAATATATTTAAGTACACTAAAAAGAAGAAAAGGCAGCAACAGCAAGCTGATTTCATGCTTAAAAGATTCAAGTATTAGAGGCACAAAGATGACAAAATACAGAGGGGCAGGAGCTGGAAACCAGATGACTGAATGTTCCACATGAGTGGTCTCTTCTGAAAATCAATCTCTCTACTCTTTTTTGTTGTTGTTGTTTTGTTTTTTGAGACAGGGTCTTGGTATGTTGTTCAGGCTGGCCTTGAACTCACTATGTAGCCTAGAATGGCCTCCAACTCATGGCAATCCTCCTGCCCCAGCCTCTGAGTGCTGGGATTACAGGCATGCACCACCATGCCCAGCTGCTTCTACTCCTGATAAAAGCCCAGAGATGCCTTTCTACAGGAACAGAATGGAGACTCCACCCTTACAGCACATGGCAGAAGTAAAGCCAAAACACCTAAGTGAAAAACGGGAAAGTTATATGAAGTTATGTGCAGAAGCCTGTCTCCAAAGTGAAAATGGAGCTGACAGTTTACCCATTATGCCCAACCACAGTAAAGGGTGACTTGCATTTGTCAGAGAATTGCAAGTGAATAACAGGCACAAATTACCAAAAAAGAATAAAAATTAAAAAATAATAAACTGTGATAATTACCTAGGAAAACAGTAAGTTGAATAGGCTGAACAGAAAGGAAATATAATCTTAGTGAATTTTTTTTAATCTTGGTGAATTTTATGATGCAACTGTAAAAAAATTTGCATAGTCTTAATAATGTAAATAGAAAATAATTTATCTCCCAAAATCTGAAATCACATAAAAGGGAAATGAGGGGAGAAGTATGCATAAATGTTTGAGGGTAATAGGATTAAAATGACTTATCCTCATCTTTCCATAGAAGAAAGTCATTAGCTACCTAAAGTGAAAAACCACTAAAAAGCAGAATAACTGACATAAAAAACAGAGACAGATATGGTGGCACACACCTGTAATGCCAGGACTCAGGAGGTAAAGCAGGAGGATCACCGTGAGTTCAAGGCCAGTCTGGGCTACATACTGAGAAATACTGTTTTTAAGACACCCCTGTCTCAAAAAAAGGGAAAAAAAAAAAAAAAAAAAAAAAAAAAAAAAAAAAAAAAAAAAAAAAAAAAAAAAAAAAAAAAAAGACAAGTATCAAACTTGAAACTGCCTCTAAAATTGGGAATTGGAGGAAAGGAGAGAAGAAATGGAGAAACTGCTATTTTTGTATGCCAAGTTAATACAATTTAACTTCACAAACAATACACACGCAAATATCATTTTGCTTCTAAAATAAAAATTTAGAAAAGTAAAGCAGAAGACTTTGTCATGATGTTAAAAAGATCTGTCTACATTGAAAACACATCATTTTCCCTAATTATTGTTGATTTCTGCTAATTGTTAAAATTTTCAGTGATTTAAGGGGGTCATCACACCAAACACTTTACTTGCAGTAACACTATACAGCATACAAATCACAAGAGAAATACACTGGACCAGTAGTAATTTTAAAGTGTAACCAGCAAAAACCACTTTCCTTCTTTCCACCAATAATATATATTTGGAGATATTTTGCAACTCTCTTGGGTCAAATCTAAATTTTGACACCTTGAATGTCTAACATTTATAAGCACCAGTGATAATAAAGTTGAACTTTATTTAAATTTGAATATCAAATTATAGAAAGGGAAAAAAAGCTGAAAGGCTACCTTAAGGGAAAAAAATACACAAAATTCTAAATATGCAAAAGAAAACAGGAAACAACCTTATCTGAAAGAACTGTAGCAACTTGCAACTTTTTAAAAGTCACATTTTTGTGGGCACAAATTCACCAACTAAATATAATCTAATTAACATACTTCTACACAGTCTAAACCAAAAACTTCATTCCAGAAAAAGAAAATGCTTCAAAGCACAAGATTAAAACCATGAACTACATCAGAGTCAACTGATTTTTTAAAAAACTAATGAAAGCCAGGCACAGTGGCATGCATCTGTAATCCCCACTACTTGGGAGGCCGAGACAGGAGGATCATACATTCAAGGCCAGCCTGGGCAATTTAGGGAGAACTTGTCTCAAAATAAAAGTGTAGTGGATATAGCTCAATGGTAAAGCAACTGCCTAGCATGCATGAGGCCTTGGGTCATCCCCAGTACTGCCAAAAAGGGAAAAAAATAAATAAGGATCTTGTCACATAAAAATTACAAGCCTTGGTTTCCTTTTACAGTAGTGCTAATGGACTGTGCTGATCTACAACACACTGATGGTTCAATTTCATGTATTGACTATGCAACAAATTTGCAAATAACTAAACAACTATTACAAAAGCTACAGGTATTCAAATTTTATATTATTTACCTTGTACACCCAGGTAGTCAGACAAGAAATGAGACACAACAACCAACGAATACACCAAATTTTTATCACTGATTGCTCATTATATGAGAGAACATGAGACAAAAAGCCTGCATCCAAAGAGTTTAAAATTTAGCAGTGTTGGAGAGTGGGGCAAGAAGTGAGTATGGGCCAGGGGTGGTGATGCGCACCCATGATCTCAGCTACTTCGCAGGCTGAGGCAGGTGGATTGTAAGTTCCAAGCCAGCCTGGGCAACTTAGCAAGATCTTGTCTCAAAATAAAAGAATAATAATAAAATTTTAAAATGTTGAGGATGTAGCTTGGTGGCAGAGCACTTGCTCAGCATGCACAAGGACCTAGGTTCAATCCCCAGCTCTGCAAAAATAAATTTTAAAAAACAATAAATTCAGAAAAGAGGAAGGTAATAGAGGGCTTAGAAGAAGTAGACATCAAACTCAGTTTCAAAGTAGAAAAATATTTAGAGATAAGGGAGGAAAATGCCATGCTATCCCTCTAGATTTTCATAAATTTTTTCATAAGATATTGGAGGGAATGTATACAAAATCAAAAAAGGAGCCGGTCATGGTGGCGCAAGCCTGGAATCTCATCACTGCGAGTTCCAGGCCAGCCTAGGCTACGTAGTGTGGTCAAGGCCAGCCTGTAATACACACATAGTGAGAACCTGTCTTGAAAAACCAAACCAAACCAAAACAAAAATGGAAACTACTCTGAAAGAGACCTACCTAGACAAAGAAAAAATGATGCAATAAAAAGGAAAATTAGGGGAAGGGGGGGAAGAGGGGGGAAAACCAAGATGTATCATGTACAGATACAAAATAACCATGTTGATTATGAACATTATGTATACAATGTACCAATACATGTTCTTGGTAAAAATAATTAAAAATTTAAAAAAAAAATAAAAAGGAAAATTATCCACAACTTGAAAATACAGATATATAATATGCTTAACCAAACCACCATACATGCTCTGTATTAATGTTCCCATTAACTTGCTCAGGCTCATTCCATTACTTGAAAGAGAGTAAGAGAGTAAAAACATTATAACCCTGTCTTAGTTACTTTTCTCTCATTGCTGGGACAAAATACCCAACACCCAAGGTTAAGGGAGGAAAGGTTTATTTAGCTCACAGTTTGTAGAGGTTTCAGTCCACAATCGGCTAGATCCAAGGAGGGTGGCGTAGCAGACAGGCAGAAAACAGCAAGGTAAGCAGTGGACCTAAAAAGCTTCTTTCTGCCCCTTCTATTTTATCCAGGCTTCCGGGATCAGCATGGTGCCAAACCAATCAGTGAACTGATTGAGTTATCACACACCCTTAATCCCAGCGTCACAAACTCTAGATCCAGTCACCTCTGAAAACTTCCCACCTATGACTGCATGAGGCTTTGGGGGGACATCTAGCCACAAACCATAATAAACCCCATTCCAGAATGAGAAACTGATAAAAAGTGATCAACCACAGCAATAAAAGTACATAAGGACAGCAACAGAGATCTGATTTCTCATCCTGCAACATAGCCATTTTAATACATACAATATAGTGCTAACATTGCTTTACACTGAACTAACTTTACTATAACCCCAATCTTTTATATTAACCAAAAACATTAGGATATTATATATACTTTTTTAAAAAGATGCTCTCTTTTAAGGCAGTATGCCATAATACAAAACAGCCAACTGTTCTCAATTAACATCATGAAACTTAGGAGCTAGAACCACAGACTTTTCAGTAAATTGAGACATGTTATTATCCCAGTTTGTCTTCTAGCCAACAGGACATTCTAACAGTCAGAAGAAAGTGTGGTTCCCAGTCCAGAATTAAAGTCAGAGTTCTAAGGAATGCATACCCAGAACTTTTTCAGAGTTTTATCTAAATTAGTTTGGTTATAAACTGACAGCTTTATGAATACACACTGAAAGCAAAGTAAAATGCTTAATATACCTAACTGAAACACCATAAAACAATTACATTTGTGCAATGTACAAGTTCTGCCACATTTATTAGTCAAACTTATTAGCATCCTCAGAAATTATGATACTTTTTACACCTAAAATAAATTTCTCCCTTCTCTAACAACACCTTATTGCCTTTCTATATCTATAAATGGTATCTATGTTGACTGCTATACCTCAGATTAGATTCATACTCATCACACACAAAAAAATTTCAAAATAAATTTTAAAAGGATCCATTATCTAGGAACCACAGCACCTTATACTCTTAATTCCTCCTCTCTCCCCACAACCAAGGGCAGAAGATTCCTATGCTCTTCCATTACATTCCCACCTGAACTACCTGAGTGATAGCCTAGCTTCCTCTTACTTTCATAGGGATCTATCTACTCCTGAATTAACTGATCCCACTTGTTTAGTACACAGAAAGACAACTCATCTCCTATAATTTTATACGTGTTTATATGTGACTGGGTGGAGTAGGGCAAAGGAGTTTTGGACAGAGACACAAGAGAGCCAAAGACAACCTCCCACCCTCTCAAGCAGTTGTGCATAATACAGAAAGCAATGCACTTGGAATAGAGGACCAAAGTTCTAATCTCAGCTCTGCCACTTTAGCATGTATTACTGGAATGATCGTCCTCACACAGCATTTCAAATTATGATGTTCAGCCTCCACAGAGGCATGAGGGAAAGTAACTTAGTAGAATCTTCGATGATGATGATGATGACAAAGTAGAAACAGTAGTAGCAGTAATACTAGTACATACCAGTAGAAGTAAAAGTAGATGTGGTGGTGGAAGAGGTGATGGCGCTAGAAGTGACTAGGAAATGGGTAAACCCTAGAGGAAGGCTGTCACACTCAGAGCTTCATGTGATTCTGGTAATGGCCTACAGGGGGGAGGGGGAAAACATGAACTATTCTGCAAATGTAATGTTCAACCGTATCTACTTAACCAACACTTCTATAGGTCTTACCATGTGTGCCAGCAACTGTTTCATGCACTCTGTAATTTAATCCTCCTTGTAACTAAAGTACCCGCATTATGCCTTATAGACACAAAAGCAAAGAGAGATTAAATCTCTTAAATAAGGTACTCAGCTGGGTAAATGTTGGAGTTAGGATTCAAACTCAGGTAGCCTGACTCCAAAATCCATGCTCTTAATCATTTCTCTAAGCAGTTATGTAGCTATGGATAGATAATTATTTTTACTTTCCTATGATATGTTCCATAATTTTTAGTATACGATGTTCTGATTATGTCTCTCTGATGCTAGCATTTATGTCATCTGAACCTTTTAACAAGAAAAGAACTACTGTGGCTATCAAGAGCAAACCAGAAACTCAGATCACTGTTTACAAATCATATTGAAAAAATTAACAATGAATAATGATATTCACTAAAGTATTTCATTGAGCATATAGGGCTTCTTTTCTTTTTTAATCTTAAAACAAGGTCTCACTCATCAAGCTGCCCAAACTGGCCTTGAACTTGAAATCCTCCTGCCTCAGCCTCCCAAGTGTTGGGATTACAGGCATGTGCCACCGTGCCCAGCTTAGAACTTTATTATTTTTAATTTCCTGAAAATGTTATCAGTTCATGCAAGCTATTATGTATTAAATTATTATTCTGTATCAATGAATAAATGAAGTATAGTCTAATGAATAATCAAGTATTTTGGTCACAGTGCAGTGATTACTGTAAAAAGAGGCTACACAAACCTCCACAGCTCATCAAATCATATTTTCATGTATTAAATGATGTAATTTTCACAAAAAAGATGCAATTTTCATTGCTTCCACCACAAAGCTTTATGTAATAGGTGAGTATAAGCATTAGCAGTTACTAAACAGCCCCCTATTCAATAAGAATATTTAAACTATTAAGAGTATTAATTTTATTCACCAAAAAAGTATTAATTTTATTTATACTTTCTCCTAAATACATACCGGTACTTTCCGAATTTATCAGCAATAATAACAATCACCATCATCATCAGCACAGTGATTAGTACTATTCTACATACACAACAAACTAGACAGAGTACTGAAAGTTGACTATAATTTTATGATGGACCTGGCATCAAACCAAAAACCAATTCAATTAAAACAATAAAAACAAATACATTTTCTGGGAATTTTTTTTTTTAAAAAAAGAACTGTACCAGACTTTTGGAATGTGTATTAAAACAATAGATTAAATTTTGAAACAAATCCCAGAAGATGCTAGATGTGACTCTTCTCCATGAACAGAAATTTATGCAAAATACACATACATTACTAGCCAATTCAGTATGAAGGTGAAAATAAAAAACATCTGAAGGCAACTTTACTGTCTCCTAATTTCTTAAACCACTAGGAGAAATTTTAATGTCAGTATAAAAACATTAAAGAAAATATGAAAATAAAAATCAAGACGGAAGTCAGGTGTGGTGGCACACACCTGTAATTCCAGCACTCTGGAGGCTGAGGCAGGAGGATCTCCTGGAGTTCAAAACCAACCTGGGCTACAGAGTGAGTTCAAGGCCAACCTGAACTGCATAGCAAGCTCCTGTTTCAAAAAGAAAAATAGGGGAGGGGGTAATTAACCAAAGATAGAAATAGGAAAAAAAAAAATTCAGGTGCAGAAACATTATTGAAATTCTGCACTAAAAAATTAACCATACAGAATAATCATTATAAAATATGAGGTCCCATCTGCTATACTTGAAGTATAATGAGTTTATATTACGCTTCTCCATGGAAATGCAATGAAACAAAAGGTTTTTGTTGGTGCAATTTACTATGTCTATTCTCAGCCCTAGGATATTTTTGTACCCCATCTCAAATTGGAATTGGGATGCTATCCGTCCACAAAATGTGGAATTATTGGCAGAAACACAGCTTCATGTCTAACAGAACTTTCATGCTCTACAAGTCTTTTAAGTGGTATTCTTGTTTGGATGTAATTAAGACAAACCATATATTTAAAAATACAAATCAATACTTACAGGATACATGGTTTTCTGATGTAATGGATCAAAGTTATTCTCTAGTATGAGAATAGTCTTAGAACGTATTTATCACTAAACTCTACTGTTAAACAGATTAATTCACATTATGTATATCCCTTATTTTATGGAATTAGTATGCCAAAGTTGGCTGCACAAAAAGTGCTATTTTTCACCACTATAAAAGAGAAATGTTCAACATTAAATGTACTCCCAAAATATTAAGCCAAAAACTGTCTGCTTCAAAAGAAAGTTGACGCTTCCTTTGCTTCCATTTCCTTCTTTGGTAACATTAGGCACGATCTGATAACCAGTATTTCTTAGGAATGGAAAGCCAAAACATGCTAAGAATTAGGTTTCTACCACCAGACTCGCAATTGGGAACAACTTAAAAAGTGAGGAATTAAAGTTAGTTGCCTAGTTACTTCTGTCAGGCTCTGTGATTCTACTTGAGTAAGGATTTATTTGTTTTTTTGAAGTTACAATAATGCATATATTAAATAAAGAGGACATTATTATAAGTCTTTCTATTAGAAAAATACAGTAGTCTTACCTACAGTTTCAGTAACCCATAATCACCCATGGTCCAAAAATATTAAATGGCATATTTCAGAAATAAATAATTCATTAGTTTTAAACTGCACACCATTCTGAGCATCCTGATAAAATACTGAGCCACTCTGCTCCCTCCTGCTCAGGACATGAACCATCAACTTCGCAGCACTCCAGTGCTCATGTTCCTTTAACTTATGCAGAAGTCTAGCGGAACATCCAAATACCTGTGTGATCCAGCTCACTGCATTTCACCACATAGGTCCTGTATCACCTCACATCATCACAAGAGGGGCAAGTACAGCTAAATAAGACATGCTGAGTGACAGATGTTAAGTTTTAACAATACATCATAAAAAAATTATGTGAATCTGAACCCATCCACATAAGTGAATTCACATTCACATAACTTATATTTCAGTACATGGTTATGAATGTTCTCTCACTAATTAACCTAAGTTATAAGTTATTCTTTATTATAGGTTTGTATGTATAGAAAAATACATTATGTGATTGAATACTATCCACAGTTTCACACATCCATTACATTACTGGTCTTGGAACATACTCCACAGATAAGGAGGAGTTGGTTATTGTGTGTTTTATACTGGAAATGCAACTGCTGAACCCAGTAGACCTGAATTTTTTTTTTCTTTTTTTTCTGAGACAGGGTCTCATCTCATACTTCAGGCTGTCCTTGAACTCACAGTAACCCTCCTGCCTCAGCCTCCCAAGTGCTGAGATTATAGGCATGTACCACCATGCCTGGCTACTTGGATTTATTTATTCTACAAATATTCCTTTCCATTCCATAGTTCTATGCTTTAAATTACCTTAAAAACTTTACATTTTAAAAATCTGTAAAAAGAACATAATATGTCTCACTTGATGGGAAAAAAACAAACACTCAGCACACTCATGTCTATAAAATGGCTGCTCTCTGAGCCTCAGAGAGGCGATACATGGCAGGAGAACCGACATATTCACAGCTCTTGTCCCTGAGCCGTCATTCCTACTTCACTACTAGCACTGAAGAGGTAAATGGAGAGCACCGCTCCACCACCTTGGCCAGTTCCTATCAACTCCTCCTGCCCCAACTCCTCTCAGCAGCCCGCAGGGCAATCTGTCGCTGTCAGGACAGAAGCTCGGACGCTCTGGCCATAGATGGACATATGAAGGAGGGCTGCCAGTTCTTCTATCGACAGCCAGCCAGCCAACTGCAAAACTTACTGGCAGCCATGCAGTGAGGATGCCTGGCTCCCTAGTGCACGCAGGCTGCAAAAGCCCTGGGATAGGGCAGTGACCCTATGGCGTGTGCCACAGCGGACTGCCTGTATCACTGAAAGCTCTAGGGAGCTCCCCTACACTGCCTTGGGACTTCAAATACGATGGGATTTCACACCTATGCTTAAATTAACTTTAAGAAAGAGGGAGGGCTGGGGATTTAGCTCAGTGGTAAGAGTGCTTGCCTTGCAAACGCAAGGCCCTGAGTTCGATCCCCAGTGCCAAAAAAAAAAAAAAAAAAAAAAAAGAAAGAGGGAATACTGGGCTCAAGGGTGCAGTTCAGCTCAGAGCACCTGCACAACAGGGGAAGCCCTAGGTCTGATGCCTGGGGCAGGTGTGGGGGAGGTGGGAGGAATACCGAGGTTATCTAGGTGGGTAATTATAAACTAAATGCATAAACTCCTCAAGCCTGTCTCTTCTGGACACAGAAGTCAAGAAAAATTAGTGACAGGGAGATTAGAAATCAGGGACAACCAACACCTGACTCTGAAGATGGAGGAAGCATCTAAAATCAAAGTGGCTCCCAGCTGCCAGCCAGCAAGGAAACAGGACCTAAATTCTACAGCTGCAAGGAACTGAGTTCGGCCAATAATCTGAACAATCCTGGAAGTGCATTTCTCCCCGGAGTCTATTAAAAAAAGCCAAGCTGCCATCTTGATTTCAGCCTTATCATACCCTGAACAAGAAACTAGCCACACTACACCTGGATTTCTGATATACAGAACTGTCAGCTAGCAAGTGAGAGTTTTAAATTAATGAGTTTGTGGCAATTTGTTAAGCAGGAAAACTACTAAGGGACTCCTTGGAAGCAAAGGTTGTAGGCTGGCACTGCTGCGGTATGTTTCCTTTTAATAGCAGCAATACTAAAACATGAAGATGAAACAACATAAATGTGCCTGAAAACTAAAGAGACATGCTTGGAAACCACCCTACTTTCATTTCCTTCACAGTTACTATTACCAGATTGTA
This sequence comes from Hystrix cristata, assembly GCA_004026905.1. Classification (NCBI taxonomy): domain Eukaryota; kingdom Metazoa; phylum Chordata; class Mammalia; order Rodentia; family Hystricidae; genus Hystrix; species Hystrix cristata. The sequence continues at coordinate 50,141 of PVJO010010106.1, forward strand.
TTAATTAGCTTGCTGCTTGTCTCACTCAATGGAATGAGAGTTCCATCAGAACAGGGATATATCTCTTATTCTTTGCTGAGGCTGGAGGATCCTAAGTGCAGGCCCAGCCTGAGCAATTCAGCAGCTTAGTGAGTCCCGCCTAAAAATTAAAGAGCAGGGGCAGGCAGGGGGTGGATGTAGCTCAATGCAAAGGTCAGGTTCAACTCCCGGTATGAAAAAAAAGTGGGGTACACAGACACGCACTCAATATTTGTTGAAAGAACAGTCAACAAGTCATGGTAAAGAGTTTTATTTGAGATTTCTTAGAATAACTACATGACCAGCTGGACAAGCTATACCCACCAAGGTCCATCCTAACAATCTCCCTTCAGCACAAACCAGATAGGTGTTTCTCCACAGACAGTTGTTTCATACACACTTTTATAAATGTCTATGATGATGTTGTCCATTAAAGAATGCTTGTAGCCTGGTAAACATATCAACAGCATGGTGTTGTAATAAATGACATGTTCTAGCATGCATGAGGCCCTGAATTTGATACAGGATGAATCTGAGTTGGATGGATGGATGGATGACTGGATGGATGGATGGAAGGAAGGAAGAGAGGGAGGAATAGACAGAGGGAAGGAAGGAAGGGGGAGGGAGAGACAGAGGGAAGCAAAGGAAAGGAAAAAAGAGAAAGAAATGAATCTCCAGAAAAAGTAATTCCCAACATCAAACTGATTGAGATAGGAAAATTATTTCAGTTGTTGTAGCCAATTCAAGTCGCCGCTTCTTTCTGCACGACCACTCATACTCCCAAAGTTCAAGAATTCTGATTTGCTTGAAGAAATTTACAACCAGAAAAATCTACAGATGAGCAAAAGCATATTTGTACAGGAAATAAATCATACTTACATCTAGTTTCTTTGTTGTGCTAAATTGAATGTTGCTCAACGTGAGTTTAAAATCTCTATTATACCTTGCAACCATGAGGCCCTGAGTTTGATTCCCGGTACCAAAAAATAAATAAATAAAATAAATAAATAAATAAGTAAAATCTCTATTATAATGCAAAAGAAATGTATTAACAATTACACCTACTAGGTGTATCAGGAGCCAGAATCAGCCACTTTCAATACCAGATAAGGCCACAAGGTATCAAATTATCTTTTAATTCATCTTTTCTGTCAGCACCAATTATTTCTACATCAGTTTTCAAGTTAAATATGCAGGCTGGGGATTTAGCTCAGTGGTTAGAGTGCTTGCCTGACAAGCACAAGGCCCTGAGTTCAATCCCCAGCACTGGGGGGGGGGGGGAGATCAAGTTAAATATGGTACATTCCAAAATGATTAGTTGAAGCCAAGCACGTTGGCACACACCTGTAATCCCAGCGCTCGGGAGGCTGAAACAGGAGGATCTCAGCGAGTTAAAGGCCAGCCTGAACCACATAGTGAGACCCTATTAAAAAAAAAAAAAAGGGTACACACGCACACACACACGTTGGTTGGGAGTCATGAATGCCTTTCCACCCCCTGAGTCACGGTCATAAATGGTGATAAAGTGCAAGTACAGAACTTCCAGTATATTATAGGTTCTGTGGCCTGGTTACACTACATATTTTATTTATTTATATCTTGTCTTAACATTGTAAAAGAAATGGGTTGAGGCTGTAATCATACGTGGTGATTTTTTTTTTTTTTTTTTTTTAGGAACTGCAATTCCCAAACAAGGCTTTTTCTAATTAAAATAAAGGTCTTCTTAAATTGGGACCACCTAAAATCAGCTTTAAAATAAGTTACAGAAAGCACTTATGCTCTACTAAGACATTCTTTAAAATGAATTTTATAACTTAGAGAACAAGTGCTATTACAGATAATATACAGAAAAGTAGAATGATGTTATCACTATAAAGTCTAAGAACTTCCAAGATACGTTCAGAGACAAACTTTTATTTTTAGGGTAACAAAAACACAAGTAAAAATGCTAATACACTCACCTCCTGACCATATCTACCAAAAGTAAGAACTTCATTATGACTAGTGTTGGTACATACCTCTGCATATAACTCAGAAACAAAAACTGCCCAGGAGCTATCCCTCAAAATCATTCCCTGTCCTTATGATATATAATTAAATATCCTCAAAACAGTATCTAAAAGGGATAACTCTTTAGTGTAATAGTCCATATGTAATAAAATGGCAACCTACTACATGTTTATGCCTTTATGCACAAATTTCATTTCTTGAAATACTACCACTCCATTAACTATTCCTTAAGTCTTGAACATAAGAATAAGAACATGACTAAAACAATGTTCTGGCTGGGCGTGGTGATGCACACCAGTAATCTCAAACCTTGGGTGGCTGGCTGAGGCAGGAGAGCTGCACGAGTTCAAACCCAGCCTAAACTACGTAGCGAGATCCTCAAAAACAAAACAAAATACAACACAACGCAATGTTCTGGGGCTGGGAATGGAGATCAGTAGTACAGCAAATGCTTAGCATGCAAAAGAATCTGAGTCCAATCTCCAAAAACAAACAAAAAGAATGCTCTCATAGTTAATAATTACTATATTTGAAAGCTATATTTTCCTCCTTGCTGTCATGTACTGTCGCTACATTATCAGTCATATTCTAGATAAAAACTGCTAATACTAAGAAAGCCGTCAACTTCTACAGTTGATCTATACAAGCTGGAGGAATCCAATACCTGAGAATCGCCAGAACCCAGGAACTTCACGTGTGTATTAATAGGATCATATCTTCATGTTCAAGTTTTCATAAGCTCATCCTTGAATTTTCAGTAGCATCACAAACACCTTCCTAAAATTCCCCTCTCGCTAAGAACTTCCAAAACAACCTTGCTGTCTCTACTCCCACTGCCGACTCTCCTCCTGTGCCACTCCGTCAGCGCTTCCATAAGGGTGTGATGTATGTACACTTTAGGGGGCTTGTATTTCATACTCAATCGTATCATGAAAGGTGTAATAGCTTTTCAACCTTCAGACCTTCTAGTTACAAAGTCTTGATCTCTTTTCTTTTTTAACTGAGCAAACTTAGGTTTAGAAGATTTAATATCATTATTTCACTGTCTTCACTTTACTTTTCCTATTGCCAACCATTTAAATAAAAGTGATTATTAGTTTTCCCTTTATAGTGTGAATATGTTATTCTTTTTAAACAAATGTATTTACATTTTTTTAAAAGTCATTTAAAGGAAAGCACTAAGGAAACAACTGAATTTTGGGACGGTCCTCGAAAATCTGAACTCTTAGAAATTCTGGCTATTTCTTTCTTCCTTTCTTTCTTAAAAGTTCTCACTTTCTAAACTCGATTCTTTCTCCACATTTTCTGGCTTCTTTGACAAGCCCAAATTACCAACAGAACTCTTTATTTCAACTTAGAATATTGTACCAGCACATCAAATTCAATATTTCAAATAAAACCCATTCTGTTCTGGTTACCCTACCCCCAGCCAACCCATTCCCAACCTCACCACCAAAATTCAGCCAAATTCACAATCTCAAAATCTAGGAGTTATCTTCGATTCAACCCTCTCTATTTACTGCATCCCAACATTTACCAACTCATTCACTTCACAAACTTCTGATGGGTTCCTACCGCATGTGGAAAAGATACTATTTTAGAAAGGTGTTTCTTTAAAAACATCACTCTATGAGATGAGATATGTAGCCCTGTGGATTCTTTCTCCAAAACTGGAGGGGCAAAGGGAGAACAGGAATGCAACAGTTAACAGTGGTGTCAACTTGAATAACAAACATCTAGCTGATTGATTTTAGCACAGCTCTGGGTGTGTGGGTGATTGACTTACTGAAGATTTGCAAACCCACCCTGAGTGGGAGTGGCACCAACCAATAGGCTTGGAGCCTGGAAAGAATAAAAAGGGAAGAAAGACAGTCTCACTTCTGCTTCTTTGGAGGAGCTCCCTTCCTTGCCACTGCCTCTGGAAGTCCATCTCCAGGTTTCCATGGCAGATTTTCAGCTTTCCACCACAGGCTCTTCAGTCTAGTAGCACAGACCCTCTGGTTTCCTGATATGAACTCCCACAGGACTGGATTACAGCTCCCCAGCACACAGACTGCCTGTTTGCATTCTTCCCTACTGAATCTGCAGGCGGCCACTGTAAGCCCACTTCATAAACCTATATATGCATAATTTATATGTACTTATATTAAATCTGTTCCTCCAGTGAATACTAACTGATAGAAGGAGTTAGAACAACTGGAAAAGAAATGCTGCAAAATATTAACAGTGGTTATGGTACGAGTGAGGATAAGCATCACTTTCTCCTACTTTTCTGCACCTTATAAATTATCTATATTTTCATAATCAGGAAAAATATGTCCAAAAACAATATTCCCATCTAGACTTGTTTCACAATTCCTATTCATTCAAGCATGCTAGTTCAGAACTCTTAAAGTCTTCCTACCTGGCCTCTTAACTAACACTTATGAAGGTCATTTCTCAATTTATTACACATACAATTGCCAAAGTCATATTTTTGAAATTAACCTTTACCAGGTTATTCGTCTCATCAACAAATTTTAGTGGTTCCCCATGGACTACAATCACTAGAGCTGCCTATTCTGCCACCTTTTTGGAAATTAGACCCAATGCTTATATAACAGCATTTCTACCATACCCAGAATCAAACTATTCAAATAGCAGCTCCATCATTTACCGGCTGTGTGACCCTACTAAAGTTATTTAACCTCTAGATATCGTAACTGTGTATTTGTAAAAAGAGAGATAATAATACTTTGTAAAATTTTTATGATAAATATGTGTGTAATAAAGGCACTGATATTGGAACTATTACTCCTTTACTCAAGCCTTAGTGTCTACTAGACTATAAGCAGTATAATAGTCTAATATTTTTATCCTAATACATTCAGTTCCTTCTACAGGATAGGGGTTCAATGTAAAATAACTTTTATATATTTTGATCTTTCCTTTTCAACTAGACTGTAATCTTCTTGTCAAGGGTATCTTATGTTTTCCTTGTAATCGTCACAATACCTATTACATTGCTACTGAGACACTCTACATTCAAAAAACACCGCATTAACTCATAAATTTCACATAAAAACACAAGACAGAATATATCAATTTTCTACTGTAGAAGCCAATGTGGTCATCAAAAAAATCTGAATAAACAAACAAGGCTGATAAATATTGATAGAATTAGCCTTGTTCCCCTGAGAATGTCAATGGTTACACTGTCAGGACCACCTCCCCATCAATCGCATCTACCCTCTGAACACAGGAGGCTTATCATATCAGATGACTCTTCCACTCAAAACCCTTCAATGGCTTTCTGTCTTTCCTAAATAAAAAATTCTTACCAACTACTTAAAATATGATCTCCCTATCTCCCAGACAGGGGATTAAAATGTAGGCCTTTTTTTCTCCTTACAATTCTGTGAATACAAGAAGGTACAAATTAGCTACAATTTCATATTTGCTTTCCCCTCCACAGAAGGTCCTAATTTTTCCATTTTATGATACTGCAAAAGTCACATGCATTCAGTAGATACTGTACTTCACATTTTGATCTATTTCCAGCTTAGCAACCGTATTCGGTACAGGCAAACCACAAGTCAGCTACACCATCATGCAGGTAAACAGCTGATGCTGTAGGGCAGTGCACACATGCCATGGCACGCTGTCTGTATCGCTGAAAGCTCTAAAAGGTTCGCTATCACATCCACAGTGTACTGTGTTGCTGGACTATGATGTTCGGTAGGTTAAGTACAGTAAAAGCACTTTTTACTCACAATATTTTCAAATTATGTGAGTTTGTCCACCATAAATTGAGAAACACCTACACAATACTTGAAAGGCTCTTCTCTCACCAATATCCACACAGGCCACTCCCCTACATCTTTCAAGAAACCACTAGAGAAAGGCTTTCTCTTACTATCTCCTGGACCTGTCCCTCCCCCAATTTATATGTTGGAGCCTTATTATGATACAGGTGCTAATATTAAGAGGTTTGGCCTTTGCAGAAACTATTCATTCATGAGAGTTATGACCTCATAAATGGGAGGAGCACCCTCGTTAAAAAACAAAAAAAAGTTGCGAGCTGGGCATGGTGGTACACATCTGTGATCCTAGCACTCTTAGGAGGCTGAGGCCTGGGCTATCTAGAGAGACCCTGTCTTTTAAAAAAAAGAGAGAGAGAGAGAGCGAGAAGTCTAGGCCTGGCAGTAGGCATCTGAAATCCCAGCGCTCAGGAAGCTGAGGCAGGAGGACTGCCACAAGTCCAAGGCCGGCCTAGTATACAGACCTCAAGGCCAGTCTGAACTACATAGTGAGACTCTGTCTCAAAACAAACAAAAACGAACAACAAAAAAACCCCCACAAAAACCAATAAAAACAAATTTTAAAGGAACATGTATGGTGGTATACACCTATAATTCCCAGCATTTGAAAGGCTAAAGCAGGAGGATCCTTAAATTCAAGGCCAGCCTGGACTACACAACAAGTTCAAGGCTGGCCTGGGCCTGGTATACACATTGAGACCTTGTCTCAAAATAAATAAATAAATAAAAATTTTTAAAAACCCACATGTGTAATCTGAGCACTGGGGAAGCTGAGGCAGGAGAATTGCCATAAATTTGAGGCTAGCCTGGACTAGACTACACAGTGAGTTCAAGGCCAGCCTGAACTAAACAGTGAGACCCTGTCTCAAAACACACACACACGCCCCTCACTGAGGTTGTTCTAAGGACTAAGTGTGTGTAGAGGTGTGTGTAGAGATAACTTAAAACAGTGTCCAGCACACAGAAAGAAGTGTGCCATTGTTATTAATTTCAGCCACTTAGATCCAGGTACATTCTTACATATAATTGCACGGTTCCTATTTTTCATACTTTATACATAACTAGTTTTACAGGCAAAAAATAAGCAACTAATATCTTCTCTAACCAAAAGTTATGCTGTGTAAAAAGCCACAAACTATAGTGCTTCCTACTACGGATTTTCATTAAAAAACTGGATAGTGTTGCCTGTCAGATCAGAGTACGGTTAGACATTATTATTATACATGAACAGTCTGGTATGTACATCTGCTCCAAAGCCTATAAGAGCGCTACCAAACCAAAAATATATTGCCATTTTTACTTTAGTGAGACAGCTCAAGCTCAATATCCTTCTAGTGTAGATGGCACAAGTGGGCTGTGGGACCACTCTCCCTCTATTCACCTGAACTTCAGCAACACTGCAAGTCCAATCCTCCCTCCCTCCCTCCATTGTCCTAAGAAAAACAGAAATAAGAACAAAGACCCAAGAAATTCCTAAAGCTCCAGACCAGAGCATATTTCTGTTAGATATAGTAGCGTGACCTACAGTGATCTTTCCTAACTCAAATTCATTAATGGTTTTACATAGGAGCTTCAGGTCATGCATGTAATTACAACAGTGAATTATGGGAAAGTTGTACGTAATAGATATCATTGCAACTTGACATCATGTTAATAATTTTGTCAATCATATCCAGAGAGACCCAAAGAGATGCACCCTAGGATGAGCACACCGTTTTTCAAATCCGAAAGCCTAACTTACCTCCTGAGCGCCCCAGCAGCAATCTTCTCCCCATTTATGCCACCTTTTTATTTCTGCTGGCACAAACCCACTTGCTCTCAGTGTACCTTCCTACATTAACTTCAATAAATGTAACTGGTTTTCCCTTTACTATTGTGTGTATACCTTGGAGCTCTTTGCTTGGCATGCACAAAGAATCTAAACTCTATCTCCCTGGAGTCCATCATGCACTGTATCACTAAAAGTGAGTGTCTCCCTGCCCTACCCGAGTCTTATCCTTGGACAGAATGAAGAACATTGTTTAACACCCTACAATGCACAGGACAAAGCCCCACAACAAGATTTGGGTGGAAACGTCAACAGTGCTAAAGCTGAGATGCTCTCCTCCAAAAGAAAGAACACTGAAGTAGAATTCTACCTCTGTAACTTTAGCTAAGCAAACGTCAGCAAATTTCATCACTTCTCAATTTTCTCACTTATAAAATGGTTATTTTGCTTACTCCAAAGAATTTTTAGGAGGAAAAACTGAGACACCGTTACAGAAAATTACACTCTAAAAACATGAGCTAGTATTCTTCAGAGTAAAATTTGAGACAGAGCTCTAGCCTTCTCAAAGATAACGACACACAGTAGTACAATTGATTTATTTTCTGTATCTCCTGCAAAAGTCTACAGACTGTTAGAGTGCTTGCCTTGGAAGCCCAAGGCCTGAGTTTGATCCCCACTGCAAAAGAAAAAAAAAAAGTCTACAGACTATTTAAAGGTAAGAGTCTTGCCAGGTGTGGTGGTACATGCTTGTAATTCCAGCACTCAGCTGAGGCAGGAGGATCGCCATGAGTTTGAGGCCAGCTGGGCTACTAAATGAGTCAAGGCCAGCCTGAACTATACAGGGAAACCCTGTCCCTAAAAACTAAAAAATAAAATAAAATAAAATAAAATAAATTAAAAAAAATTCAGAGTCCTCAGCTTATGGGAGCTTGTATTCTCAGCCTCTAGCACAGATGGACAAATAAGCTTTTTGTTGAAGGGGGTGGGATGTTGACAAGGCCTTGCTATGTAGTCTAGGCTGGCCTTGAACTCACTATGTGGCCCAGGCTGGCCTCGATCTCATGGCAATCCTCCTGCCTCAGCCTCTCAAGTCCTAGGATTACAGGCACACCACCATGCTTGGCTTAACAAGAAGCTCTTAAGAATCTACTTGGTCAAGGATGTGAGGAGCCCAAGGAATTGGCCCAGACCCCTGCAGACACTCCTGGTAGGGCCAATGCAAGCTGCAGCCCCAGGCCTGTGACTATTGACTCCAATGGGGGGGGTGAGGCGCATGAAAAGTGGGCAGTGGGGGAATGTCTGCTGGCTCCAGCCAAAGGGCTGCCAGCACTGGGACATTGTGTGGTATCGCAAGCCCAGAGGGATGGCCCTACCCTGTCCTACTGGACATCCCCAGGCTGAAGGTCCTGTTGCAGGCTACTTGCCTGAGTACCTCTAGGCAGAGTTCCTTGAGCTCGCTCATCTCTGCTCTCTGACTGTGACCCACAGTGTCTGCAGGTCATGGGACCTTGTGCCACTGAGATGGACACCTGAGACATTACCCCCTGCACCCTGCCCCGGTCTTCCACCCCTTCAAAGGCAGATCGGCCTCTTGTCATCTTGGGAAGACCAGAAATTGGACAGGAAGCATCTAGTACTATTGTGGCAGCATGGCTTGACCCTCAGGGTCAAAAGACAAGAAAAATCCAGCCTCCTAACCCATGGACCTTAATGTGCGGGTGGTCTCTGGTTTCAGGGGTCTCTGAGCCCCTCTGTGGTGATCCTGGACTGCTGCCCTCAGT
>PVJO010010107.1:0-65930 GCA_004026905.1 Hystrix cristata
GAGTGTTCCTCTCTGGGAAGAATCCTGGGCCGCAGGAAGGTCGGCCATGGTACTGGGTAAAAAGAGTAACAAATGTCCACTTCACCCACCTTCTCTGGCAGACTCAGAAAGTGTGAAAACCCAGCACACCCTTGACCCAGGCAGTCCTCTGCAACTGTCCCCACCTCTCTCCATGCTTTCCTCTCCTTTATGCCACAGGTCTCTGAGTTCAGATCCTCCCACACACGACATCTGGTACTCTGACCTCAGTTATGGAGAAGCCGCGTTTGCCCAACACCCACGCTCCCCTTCTTCCTTCAGGTCTCCTGGGGCTTTAGGTGGGCTCACAGGCAACACCAGAAGACTGCACTGCCCGAGGTGTGGCTCCCTGCCTGAGTTCTGGACAACGGACAGGAAGGGAAAGAATAAGGAACAAAAACTAGACCATCTCTGTCAGAGGAGACTCCTTGTCTTTGCAGCTTACCTTCCCAGGCCCATGGATTAGAATGCAGCTGTGGCGAGCAGACACGAGTCGTGCATGGGGAAGATGACGAGGCAGGAGGAAAGGACCAGGGATCCAAGTGACCTCCAAGAGCTGACCTGCTTATCTCACTGGACCATCCGTTCTGTTGACAGACAGCTGCCCACTGGACTCGATGCAGCAGAAGGACCTGTGCCTCCAGACTCCGGGGTTCAAGGGTTCCTCCAGGCTCTCAAGCAGGGTGGAACCAGAGCTCCGCTAGACAGCTCAGTCTCTTCGGACTCCCTTCTTCCATCTGTACAGGCAGAAAATCTTTTCTAGCTCCAAATTTCAGGTCTCCTGATACTGAACAGATTATTTCCCCGTGTCTGCCTCCTGTAGTTCGTAGAGGTTTCAGTCCACAGTCGGCTGGCTCCAAGGCAGGGTGGCCTGGCCGACAGGCAGAAGGTGGCAAGGCAAGCAAGGCCACACTTTTTTTTAGCAAAAATTTTAAACTATTTAAAAATGTTTTTCAATTTGTGCTTTTTTAAAACTTTTGTTGCAAGCAATTCTCATTTTTGTTAGCAAGAAAACTCAGTTTACGTTATTATTTACTTTATTCCTATGAAAGATCAAGGCTGAACAATAATTTTTTTTAACAATAATCTTGTATATATAGTTTCAGTCGTGTTTAAATTGACGTGGCACAGTTAAAAGTTTCATTGGCTTCCATTTCTCACCCATAAATCTTTTAGACAACGCTGAAGTTCCCAGGATGGGGATTTAGTTCAGGGGTCAAGCACTTGCCTAGCAAGCACAAGGCCCAAGTTCAAGCCCCAGTACACAACCCCCCCCCCCACTTGCCCCCAAGAAAAAACTCTGAAATTTCCAGCTGAGCCAGGCCGGGCATGGTGATGCATGCCTATAATCCCAGGACTTGGGAGGCTGAAGCAGGAGGATTGCTGCAAGTTTGAGGCCACCTGGGTTATATAGTTCCAGGCCAGCCCGAACCACATAGTGAGAACTTGTGCCAAAACAACAACAAAGCCAAGTAAAAAGCTGATGTTTCAGACTTGTGACTGAGTCAGGAGATCTGGGTTTCATTCTCACTGCTACATGTTTGCACTAAATGTTCTTTAGGAAGCCATCTAATTATTATCATTATTCTTTTGGCCAAAAGGTTTTAGTGAGTAAAATAAATCTAATGTATACACTACTACGTCTAATCTGTAAAAGCATCAAAAAGATCATGGTTTTAAAAATCTAAACTCACTGGGCATGATGGCATACGCCTGTAATCTCAGCACTTGGGAGGCTGAGGCAGGAGGATTGCTGCAAGTTCAAGGCCAGCCTGGGCTATACAGTGAGCTCAACGGCAGCCTTGAGCATAGCAAGAACCTGTCTCAAAAACAAAACTAAACTGTTTATAACTCTGCAAAGAAATCTGAAAAATTGAAAATAGAGATTTCAACTTCATATAGAAATACAACTCATTAATAATAAAAACTCTTTTTAAAATGCTTTTTCTATTTTACTTGTGATCATTACAAGAGCAAAAGCATGTATTGCTAGTATTCAGTTTTCTCATATAGTCTTGTACTCTGAAATTTAAAGATCTTTACCTTGTATGATTTACTTAAGTATAAACAGAGACAGAAACAATACACCAAGCCACACTCCCCAAGAAAATGAATGCTCCCCTACCTCCTTTGAATGTATGTACTTATAAGAACAACAGAAAATGTCTCTAATTGGAACTTTCTGAAAGCATTTTCCCCCAATTAGAGTTCAGTAATGACTCTAAATGGCTCTGTCTTGGGGACAGCTCATCAGTTAATTATAAGGGGTTCTCTAAATTGAGGAGTGGAGAAAGATACTCAATTTCCATCAGTGCAGATAATATGACCTGTCATTATTCACTTGATCTTTAACAGTCTATCAGAGAAAGATGCAGAACAGAAATATTATTACTTTTCTTTCATAAAGAACAGAGATTGGGAGACTAAAACTGCATATTTACCCAAGGCCATCTTCTGGTCTGGAATATGGTTTTTACAAACATTCAGATACCACAATCCCCAGAGACTTTCATTTGCTTGCTCAGTTTCTCTTCCATCTGGTTCCTTGAAACAATAAAAAAAAAAATATGGTAATTCTATTGTTGCAACTGATAGCCTGGGAAGGGGGAAATATATTTGAAATGTAACAATTTTTTAATGTAGTACATTAGTAATTTTTGAACGTACCAGTTAAAGCCTTAATTCCTTGTGATTTTTGTGTTCTGGTATTATTTAGCACACTGTTCTGCGAAGATCTTGGAATTCTAGAATTTATTGATATATTTCTGGGATAATCCTATGTGCCCATGTTTAAATTAATAATTTAGTCTTAAAAACAAATGTAAAGGAAATACTTGTTTAGACAGTAGCTTTCCAATACATATTTTTTATACTAACAATCACCAAAATTGCTTTTACATTCTTTTAAAAATTTTTCTTCCTCTTCCCCTTAGATATTTTCTATGAACTTCTTAATTCCATCCTCTCTCCTTTAAAATTCTGTTTTGCTTATTCATGTTCATAGAATTTTCGGTCACGTTAAAACAAGTGTGGGTTCTGTTCATTGCCGGGCACATCCGCTTGGTCCTTCCGGTCCACAGTCACCTCCTTCATGGATGCTAAGTCGGAGAGCAGGCTTGTGGTTAAGAACTGTTTAGAAATAGCCCTTCACGCCTGCCCCTCCATTCCCAGAGGAGTCTGCTGCTGCACATGCCCGGATCTCCTTCCATCTGGCCTCGCACAAAGGGTTTATCCCACTTTAACACAATTCTTTGTTTTATGGAGGACCTTGAGTTCATCCGAGAGTGCATGCACACGAAACAATTGTTAGGTTGCAGGAGAACCTGGCCAGACCAACTTCATTCTTTTTTTTTCTTTTTTAACATCTAAGCCTCGGACGACAGAGAAACTACATTTAGCCGGCAACAAAGACTAAAGGTAAGTACTGTAATGTTGACAGATCTGAAACAACCGCAAAAAAGTAAACGTGAAGGGTCTGATTTCCCTGGATTCCACCCGCCATGGTCTTGCCTGTTTATGTGGCTTCTGTAAAAAAAACGAGAGAAGCTTGCTTCATTTATTTTTGTCGGTTGTTGAAAAACCTTTGTGAGATTTTTTTTTTTTTTGGTAAGACATCGGGAAAATTGCATGAAGTTTATTACAATGTAATTTTTCAACACAAAAATATTTAATAATAAAGTAATAATGAATTTTTAAAATGTGGATTTTTTTTTCTTCGTTCAGTGTAAACAAAATCTCTAGGACCAGAGTCCTGAAACTTCATATTTTATTGAGAATCTCTTTTTAAAAGTGCGTTTGGACTCAATGTTCGAGAGAAGTCAACTGATTGTCTCGCTCTGTGTATTCCTGTCATCCAATATGTTTTGTTGTGTTTCCACAGTTTTATGACTGAATATCTAAGAGTCAGAGGTTTAGTGGTATTTTTTTGTGTTAGCCTGGAGAAACACAAAATCTAAGGAAGGAACGAAAATGGAAGGCCACAAGGAAAGGACACCAGCACATGTGACTCCTTCCCCCCATAGACATTCAATCATTTATTTCAAAATGTACTGAACGATGCAGTCCAGAGACTTTGTACGGGCTTAAGAGCTTTAGGCCATGGCACAGGTTGCCAATTCCAAATAGAAGAGTTACTAGACTTTCGGGGTTTTTTGGCACTGGGGATTGAACTCACAGGCTTGAGCTTTCTAGACAAGCACTCTAACCACTGAGCTAAATCCCCAGCCAGGTTACCAGTCTTGAAAGATACTGAAATCCTAGACTTACCCGCGTACAGGTTACTCTGTGAGGGTGAAAAAAAAAAAAAAAAACCAACATTAGAATCCCCGCTCTCCCCACAGAGGATACTCGCATTTTTATTAAAATATATTTTAGGTTTGTTTTAGAACGCCCTTTGCGGAGCTTTGAAATTAATCAATTTTTATAATTATAGAACTTAGATTTGAAATTTTCAAAAAATGAGTCATTTTGAAGCAGAGCGTAAAACTACATTTCAAGACAGTCCTTTTTCTAGGTGGCCTCTTGAAGGAACAACCTCTGAACGCCCCTCGTCTGTTCTTCTCAAAGGCGAGGTGCTTTTGTCGATAGCAGGCGCCCCCAGAACCAGAGCCGCACCCCGGCGGCTCGCTCTCGCACACAGCCTCCCGGCCTCGGTGAGTCCGTCACTACAAATGGGTCCAACTCGCGAGGCGCCCTGGGCCACCCCGAAGCGAGCAGCGAGCCTATTGCTCCATCTCCGCGAGAGGAAACCCGCGCCACTTCCCCACTCCGGGCTGCGCGGGGGAGTCCGTCCCAACTGCTGACTCAGTTCGGCCCCGCGGCCAGAACCCAAGCGCGACCCAGGTCGTGCGCGGGTCCGGCCGCGGAGGCCGCACTTATCGGCGGCCCGGGGCGCTGCGGGGCGAACAATGCGCTCCCCGGGGCGGGAAAGCCGCGGCCGGAGTCGAGGGCGGCGCGCTCAAGGTCACTGAGGCAGCGCCCGCGCTCCGGCCTCGCCTCCAACGCGCGCGTGCCGGGCGGCGGGCGCGGGCGCGGGCGCGGCGAGCGCGGCGCGGGGCGCGAGGCGCGAGGCGCGGAGCGCGGAGGTGAGCGCGGGAGGCGCGGGCGGGCGCGGCGCCGCGGACGGGCGCGCGGGAGGAGGAGCGGGGCGCGGGCGGGGCCGGCCGGCCGGGCCGGGAGGAGGGGCGGCGGCGGAGGAGGATCCGGCGTCCCGGGAGGTGGGGACGCCGAGGAGCCGAGCGAGGACCAAGATGGCCACCGGCGGCCGCGCGGGCCGGCGCGCCCCCACGTCCCTGCCCCGGCGCCGCGGCGCGGCCCGGCCTTGATGGGGAGCGGAGCCCCGGGCGGCGCCGAGGCCGAGGCGGCGGGCGCCGGGCGCGCAGCGGGGCGCGGCGGCACGGGGGCCAGGCCCGGAGCCGGGTAGGCGGCGGCGCGCTGCCGGCCGCCTCGGCCGCCGCCTGCGGACCCGATCCCGGGCCGGGCGCGGTCCCCGGCGGCGTCACCGCGGGGCCCAGAGGTGTCCTCGTCCCCTCCGGTGAGTGCGCGGCCCGCTCCGTGCGCGCGTGGCGAGGGCGCCGGCCGCGGCCCAGCTGCCGTCCCCGCCGCGGCCCCCCGCGCCGGCCTGCCCGCGGCCCCGGGCCTGGAGAGGGCGCCGGCGCGGTCCGGGGTCGGGCCGGGCCGGGGTCCGGGAGGGGCGGGGAGGCGCGGCCTCGAGGGCGGCGGGGCCGAAGGCGACGTGGGAGCCCGGGATGGGCGCGGGCCGCACCCCCGCCCGCGGCCCCCGAGGTCCCCGCGCCCGCGCGCACCGGGCCAGGCCTCAGCCCGCGTCTGCTCCGGGCTGCGGGCCTCGGCTGGTCGCGCCCCGCGTCCAGAGCCCTCCCTGGGGAAGGAGCCCGGGATGCTGCTGCCGCCCCTCGGTGGGGAGGGCCCGGAGATGCTCCTGCTCCCCTGCTCAGGCGATGCAGTGGCATCCCAAACATTCACGCTTCGTCGCGGTTTAAAAACACTCGTGACCTTTGTGACCAAAGCATCTGGCCAGTGTTGCAGCGTGAGGTGCAGCGTTTCTTCGCTTTTGACCGTTTGGTTCTGAGATCTGCCCTGTGAGGTCCGCCTGCACAGACGTGATGTGGTACTCCACACAGAGCGGATGTTTACTGTGGACGTCAACTCCAGCTTGGACGTTCAGTCCCTTGAAAATGGTTAGGCGCTTTCTGGGAGAAAAACTATTTTTGTTCAGTATCGGGCAGGAGTGGTTCGTGCCAGCTAGTTACTGTGTCCTCTGGAAGCCAGACAATTCAAAAAGGAAAACAGAACCTTTTCCATTGAGATAGGGTATTTCCAGGTTGGTATTTGTTTGGTAGCAGAGTTAGAACAATTAGTTTCCACTATTGTGCCATGCAGCAAATAAACCTAACAGAATAGAACCAAGAATGTGCTGATTTAGAAAACCTAGACATGGTATTCGTGCATAGGTCTAGTAAACAAAACATTCCAGTTTAAAAAGAAAAAAAAAAACCTTAGCATGGGACGTAAATGTAAGAATTAGCTCGGTGTGCTTTTATACAGTATTTAAAAATATATATTGCATTGGCTTGAGGATTTTTCCAAGGGTATTTGAGCACATAGTGTGTGTTGTAGCGAGCTACCAGAGGTACAGGTTTTTACTACAAGTTTCTGTGCCCTAGGTGAAATGGATTCACTTAAAAAAATACTCTTCTAACTTAAAATTTCTGGCAAAAGATATTAATTAGAAAACATGATGCTCTTAGTACTTGCAAAATCTGACCAAAAAATTAAATGAGTTTAATATTTCAGTATCAGTTGGATTCTCTACTTGGGAGACTTTAAATTCCACTGTTAAATTTTGTAGTTTTTAAGACTGTTCATCAGGCATTGTTAATTTTATGCATGCGTTTCACGAGGTCCTTGGTCTCCAGAAATCATATGCAAAAGGTAGCATGTGTTTGCATTTTTTTCTGGGTAAACAGGCCATGTGGTCATCATATTCTCAACAGGGAACTGAGTCCACAAAAGATGATGAGCCACTGGCCATATAAATAATGAATAAGTTTCCTACCAGGGCCTTGTAGTCCCAGCACCTGCAAGGCGGAAGAGGGTGAATGGCTTGAGCTCCCGTGTTGGAGACCAGCCTGGACAGCACAGCGAGACCCCATTTCCAAGGAAAGTAAGGAATACATTTCTGGTATAGTGTTTCTGGAAAGTTAAAACTCGTAGGATTAGATTAGATAATTTACATGTACTTCACGTTTAATTATGTCTGAGCAGTGTTACTGATTGAGAGTTTATCACGCGGGAACGGTTTTTCATACATTCTTACTAAAACTGCAGGAAAATGTTCATCTCGTTTTACAGATGGAAGAATAAATATTTAGAGTAGATACTAGCGGGCCAACATTTGAGCCCCCGTTGTCTAAACCCCACAGCAAGCAATCCTAATAAGCAGGCTGGACTGGACTTTGAATCAGTGAGAGCATTTGATTGATGTTAAAATGATTAAGTGATGTTTTAGTTAGAAATGAAGACGTATCTGAGGTTATGGTAACACACCATACTGCGGGATTTGAGGGCCTTGGATGCCCGGTAGAAAGATGCCTTTGCGATACCAACTTCTGTTTGTGCCAGTCTGAAATCACACCCAGAGCAGAGACGTTGCTACGGCATCTTTGGCAGGATCTTTCTCAGGGTTTTCATAGTCCCTGTGATTACAAATTCACTTCATTGTTTGACATTTTAAATATTTCTGTTTATGTTGTGTCAGAATGTGGCTTCCTGGTGTTTCCACTAAGTGCCAGCTTTCCCTTTATACTTGGTACATTTAGCATCCATAAAATAACTGAGAAATAAATGACTCTGACTTAATTTTTTAGTCAGGTTTATGAAGGTGCAGCTTCCCTGCAGTGCGAGCTCTGCAGATGTGGATAGCTGGGCAGTCTCCCCCACAGTCGAGATGTACTGTGGACATTTGCCTCACTCCAGAGTCCTTGCGTGCGCCTTCATGGCCAGTCCTCTTCCCGCCCTCAGCCTCTGGTGACCGTGGATCTAATCGAGGTCCTTGTAGTGTTGTCTTTTCTAGCATACCATGTAAATGAAATCACACAGCTTGTTGCGTTCTGTGTCATCTTTCACTCTGCACGATGCTTGTGGCGCTCTTGCAGCCGTCGCCTGTAGCAATGTGTTCAGTGATGGGCTGATAAATGTTCTCACAGCCCACCCGCCCCTCCCTCATCCTCGACTTGTCCATTTGCCATTTACTGTGGTGTGAACGCTGTCACCTGTCCTGTATCTGGCTTCTGAAACCAGCGTGCAAAAAATCCTGAAAACATGGTGGAGGGCGGGTACCAGCCTATCCTAGCACACCCTGAGTTTTTTCTTGTGTTGCTGCTGAGCAGCATTCCGTGTCCAGGTACCAGAGCATGTCCATTCCCCGACCGATGGACATTTGACTTGCTCTCGGTTTCGGCCAGTTATGTGCAATGATACTGTAAACTTTTGTATGGAAATCTGTGTGAGGGACAAAAGTTTTCAGTTTTCCTGAGTCAATACTAGGAGTGAGATTATTTGGTCCTGTGATAATTATAGGTTTATCACTGTAACCTTATGGAGTTGTCAGCCTGTTTTCCACAACAGCTGTTCCTTTGTGTATCTTACCTGCAGTGTGTGAGGGTCCCAGTTGCCCTGCAACTTCATCAGCACTTGGTATTGTCCGTTAATGAAATTTTAGCCATTTATTACATATGTATTCTGTGTTTATTATGTGTCTTTAATTATATTTTTTATTTTTCAGTAGCATTTGGGTCAACGTAGGAAGTTTACAATAGACGTTTCTAAAAGGTTCTTTTTTTTTGTCTTGGTTGTGAGTTAAATCTTGCTGGGAAGGCTGTAGTCCTTAAAGAATGTCTCTTACCTTTGGTGTTGTTACATTTGCTGCTAGTGAAGGAATCATTGGGGAATTACTCTAATACTTAGCTATTAACAGCTAGTAGTAGTAGTGTCTTTTTATAGAGGCAGGAGGATTACTGTAAGTTCGAGGTCAGCCTGGGCTACATAGTGAGTTCGAGGCCAGCCTGGACTACATGGCAAGACCCTACCTCAAAAAAATAATTAAATAAAAATAAAAGGCAAGTTAGATACAGTTTTAAGAAACAGTTAGAATAAATTCTCAAAAATTATCCCAAAGCATTTTTATTTTCAACTTTTTACTTAGACTTATAAAAAGATTCTGTGTTACTACATATATGCCAGTACTTTGCCCGGAAAGGATTTCACCAAAGCTATATAAACTCATTGGAGTGTTTTTACTTAAAAGTCTTGATGACTCTTTAATTGGTAAACCATACATTCTGCAACCACAATATCAAAAGCTTAACTTGGAAATTCTTGTAAGTCTAGTGTAAGGAGGGGTTGAATTAGATATACCGCCATATGGGCATTTCACTTTGGATAGTAAAGTACCATGTTCCCCTCTTGGGGTAATGTATCATTGATTAGAAAGAGGATGTGAAACACAACATTTAGAAGATAACCTTGTATAGTAGGTAATCACATTGTCATGAGGAACAGGTGTGGTCTTAGTTTGCACTGTAGTAATAGGTGTTTGCCTTCAACTCTTCAATAATTCTCATAGAAAATGGGTAATTTTTTCAGTCATTGCTTCACACATTTGCCCATCACATACATGTTTCTTGTGCACATGGCGTGCAGGCTCACAGTCCTGATGGAGCTCACTGTCAGGTGGAGGAGGCCGTGTAACAGGGCATCAGAGGCAGCCACTGTTGTTGGCACCTCTGAGGTGGGCAGCTTGAGCCCGGACTCCATGTCCAGCAGGACTTGGTTTGGAGGCACCCTTTCTGCTGAGACACCTGGAGTGGAGCAGCCCAGTGAGATTTGGAGTGGCAACAGAAGTGCAGACATCCAGATGTCAGGGAAGACGAGAAGAGTGACGTGCAGGTTATTGTTTTCAAATAACTAAGACTGCTACTTTGACTTTTTTTTTTTTTTTTGCCTCTACTCTATCTCAGTTTGCAACTTTGAAAGACCAAAAGAGAAATAAGATGGGGACAGGGGACACGGAGCAAACAGGCACTACACTACCGTGGTGGGGTTTTTTTTGGCAATTTGTTTTTTTCTGACATTTGTAGACTGCAATAATCCAGGGTCTCTGAACTCATCCCCCAATCTCGGAAGAAGCATTAATATGAAATAATTGTAGCATTACTCATCATATTTAGGTGAATTCTCCTCTAATATTATATTGCATATTCCTTAAGTATATTTAATTTTTATTGCTACCATCAGGTTTGTCAAATTTTCTTTGTTATGTACTAATGTATAATAAGTATTCATGACATTCAGAGCACTGATTTCATGCTGAGTATATTTCATGCTGAAATGGTTTTCTTTTTCATATGGAGTACCACATATTTGTAGGGCGATTATTTAAATACAGATTTGAAATTTGAAATAGCACACTTGTGCTACACATACTTTTATAGTTTAATATTAAGCATTACTTTTTTTTTTTTTTTACCCTTGAGACAGGGTCTTGCTATGTTGCCCACACTGATTTTGAACTCTTGGGCTCAAGTGATTCTCCCACCTCAGCCTACCTGGTAGCTTGACTGCAGGTTTGGGCCAGTGCACCTGGCCTATGCAATACATCTTGAAATCTCACTTTTTAAAACAATCAGCCCAACCCTTGCTGCCGAGCTCTAGATTTTATAAACCCAGAGGTACTTTAGATGTATCCTCTGAGGCACTGCAGTCATGTCAGCCTCCGCATGTCCAAAATTTAGCCCCATCATCTTTCCCCAAAATGTACCCACCTCCTGCCTTCTCAGTTTCAGTGAATGCTCTTAGCACCTCCCCCATCCTTGATCTTAGTCTGGCCCTTGCTGTCCACTCCCCATTCTTTGAAGGTCCCACGTGCAGGTAAGCATCACGGTGGTCTTCAGATGCTCTCAGCTCCCAGCGGGCTTAGCCCTTCTTACGCCGTTACCCCTCATGCTCTTGCTAGAATAATTTCTGTGTTACTCTTTGTAAAATTTTGAAAAGTGTGAAATTGTCTTTCCATCACATGTTCGTTTTCCTTGTTAGAATCCCTGAGTAGCTGCTCCTCAGTGTTATCAAAGAGCTGGTAAGGCAGGGTGTCCTGGTTTGTCCAAACTTTCCTGCAGCCTGGGCCCCTGCGTCTCCACTCTGCTCCTGACCTTTTTGTTGTTGTTGTTTGTTTCTGAGACAGGGTCTCGCTATGTAGTCCAGGTTGGCCTCGAACTCAGAGTGATCCTCCTGCCTCAGGCTCCTGAGTGCTGAGATTACAGACATGCACCACCATGCCGGCCATCATTTGTTCATTTTTAAAGAGAGGCTGGAGTGTCTGCTGTCTGCTCTGCACGGTGCTAGGTGGTGAGAGCTTCAGTTCTGGCTTGGAGTGTAGGTGACGAGTCTGTCCTGTTGCAGTTATGCTGATGTGACTGTCACTTGTCACAGTACGTGATGGATACATGTTCTGTTGTCCTGTCGTAATGTCGCTGTCAGCTGCACCTTGCTGCAGTGTGATCTGAGTGTCATGGAATTGAGGAGCCTGGGTAAGGAGGAGGCGTGGCCTCTGCGGGGCTGTGCGCGGAGGTCTCTGTGAGGTGACAGTGGGCCGAGCCGAAGGAGTCCAGTGCCTGGGCGCTGTGGGTGCGAGGAGGGCAGGTGCTGAGCCCCGAGGCTGCTCAGAGGGTGGTGGGGGGCTGCAGAGAGCCTGGGAGACATGCAGGGTGGCGGAGCCGCCACCCAGTGTGAGCTGCACTGTCTGCTCCCTGCAGTTCTGGATGTGCATGGTCTGTCCCCAGCACCCGTCCCACTCCCACAGGGGCTGGGCCACTCCTCCCTGAGTGCCCCAGCACCCTGGGTTGTTCTCCTGGTAGGACACTTCCTAACCTTCCAGGCCAAGGTCCCCGGGGGGATGTACTGCCTTCTTTTCACCTGCCTCTCTGACTTCTAAATTCCGATTTCATTGACTGGTGTTGAACGATGGAATCACTGTGCTGAGATTAATCATCGCATACTGGGTAGGAGGTGCTGGCTGCACCGTGCAGTGACTGCTGGCTTGCGTGGACAGGGACCGTTTTCTCAACACTGCTGGTAGTGACTTGGTCAGGAGCTGTGCGCAGTAGGTGAAGGCTTGGTGAAGGGTTCGTGTTCACTCCTGCCTCTCTACTGTCTCCCTGCAGCCTCTGGCCAGGTTTCCCAGATCCCTTACCACATTCCCCCAGCCATGTCTTACCGTGAATGTCACACTAAAGAAAGGCTGCACAAGGGACTGGGGACTTAGCTCAGTGGTTAGAGTGCTTGCCTAATAAGCACAAGGCCCTGAGTTCAGTCCCCGGCACACATAAGAAAAAAAAGCCAGGTACAACTTGGGAAATTCATACATTCATTCACTGTGAACATAAGATGATAAAAAAGTAGCAAAGAAATGTGGAAATAATGTGGAAATGTGGAAATGTCCAAACTAACTAGAGAAGAGTTCATTATAGAAAAGGGTTGGCTGGTTCCCATGGCTGGTTCCTTTCTCTGCAGGGAGGTGATGGGGGTAAGCATATGCCTTTCAGTCCTGGGACATCTGGTGTCCCGGGCCGGATGTCACCTGTGACTTGAAGTCCCCCATCCTGTCCCCCAGGTCCTGCGTGTCCCTGGGACGGCGGGATGGTGGGAGCGCCTGAGTGCTGGGCCTGCAGACGCGTTTCCTGGGGCAGAGTGTCTGAAGCAGTGCTGTTTGTGACATGAGCATCCCCCAGTTTTTGTTTAACCAAGAATCATGTGTCCAGTAGATTGTGATCTACTGATCATAATGTTGGATGATTGAGAGCTTTTATAGTTTTGGATTTTGACTAGCTTTTAATCTCAACAGAAGTGCTGAGGTTTTGAGTTTCAGGTTTTGTTTTTGTTGTTCCTTCAATACCTGTGTGTGCGCAGGATCTTGGTTTATTTCTCTAATTACAATGGTCTTGCTGTTAGATCTGTGCCCTGGTTTTCTCAAAGAAAATGGTCATTTCTTCGGTTTAGGTTTTTTCTGCCGTAAAGTTTCCTTTTAAACTTCTGTGGTTGCTTCATCTTGTGTGTCAGTCTTTCTGTGCGTGGTGTTTGATTCAGCCCAGTGGGACGGCCTTGATGGTTTGAAGTGTAATGCTGTTGTTTTGTGATACTGCACACGAGTGCAGTGTGTTGACCAGGGCTCAAGCCTGCACCGGCCCCTCAGTGAGGATGACAGACGCAGATTGTCCTGGAGTCCCATGTTCCAGTGAGGTCGCGAGCTCTTGTCAGAAACTAATAATCGGTAGGTGCGTGTGAGGCCACAGCGTGTGTGAAATTTATCCTTGTATTTTGGAATTTAGAGAATTACTGAATGAGTAAGGATTTTTAAAAATTATTATAGTTTTTGATTTTTGCATGTATGGCCTAATCCTTTTAAAGAATTTATTATTGCCTATGACAGACCAGTGCCTTTTTGTAATGGTCCTTCTGAGGCCCACAGTTAAGAGTCTCCTCCTAGCTTTGTCCCAGCGTTGTGTTCCTGGGCAGGTGACCCACCTGTCTGGCCTCTGGTCTTTGCTTGCTGGTGCCCAGGTCCTCAAGGTGGTATTGACAATTGAGTCCTTGCACCAACTCCTCTTGTTTCCTTCAGTTTCCTAAGCCCTTGGTACTAATGCTGTGAGTGGAGATCATGTGATGGGGTGATTTTTGGCATGTTGTAATAGGTATGTGGTCAATGCTTGGAGAATCAGCTGCATTTTTAGTATGCGGCCCGGCTTCTTCCTGTGTGATATTTCCTCCTAGCTCACTTCTCTGTATTTTCTAGCCAGTATGGACTTAAAGAAGGCCAAATAATTAATAGTAGCCTAAGAAAAATAGGAATCTGATACATGGCCATTATTTGCCCCATTGAAAAGTTATCCCCAAGCCGGATGTGGTGGTGCACGCCTGTAATCACAGCACTCTGCGAGGCTGAGGCAAGAGGATTGCAAGTTTGAGCCCCCGCTGGGTATCTGAGAAATTTAGCAAGAACCTATCTCATACTTTTAAAAAATGACTGAGGATGTAACTCCTTGGTAAGGCCCTGGGTTCAATCCCAGTGCCACAAAAAAGAAAAAAAAAAAAAGTCATGACCAAATTGTTTTATATTATCTGAGAAAGGACAGTTAATTTGCTTATCTGCACATTATTTGTATTGTGTTTCTGTAGCTAAAATATCCATACACACATATTTCACTTTATAAATTGTATAATTTAGGAAGGGATTAATTATTTTGTATGTGACTCAAACCTTTAAATAGAATTCCCACAAGTCTTTTCTCCAAATATTCAAATTACTTAATGCATTTTAAGTGTCTCAACTTTAAAAAGTAATTAATTTACCCAGTTTACTTTATCTTAATACCTATTAAAACTATATTACGTTACTTTTTTTATTTTAAATTTTGAGGTAATCATGAACTCACAGGGAGTTACAAAGAGTGTAGAATCCCCTTTTTCTCTTTCCTCAGTGGTGTTATCTAATTACTATACAGTGACTAATTTATATTTTATTACCAAAAGCATAGTGATCCTCTTCACTTTGAAACTGTTGACAAATGCAAGGATGTTGCTGCTTTTGTCCTTGGATAGTGAAGCCTGTGATGTCCATGAATCCAGATCCTGTGTTTACAGGTAGCAGGCCAGCGCTGTCTCTTCCCTGTTTCTGCAGAGGGTGATGGGCAGCTAGGCAGTGGCCATTGCTTTCCACTGGGTAATTCTGTCACAGCCGTGGAGCTAGTCATGTAAAAATTCTAATTACGTGGCATTTTTTTCTAATTCCTCTTTGCTAGGCTTTATATAATCACTATTAAATCTGCTTACTGAGAACTTTCATTCTGAACCTATAATAGAATATAAAGGAAGAAATATTCAGCAGTTAGTCAAGGAGTATTTATTAAGTATCCATTATCACTGTGCCGAATACAGGGGATAGTTTGTAAAATTAAAAATGATGTTTAGCTGTCGAACATAACCACACACTGTATAATGGATTTCAGCAAATCTTACTGTCTCTTTAAACACGTGACACAGGCATGTAATTGGTTTTCATTATACGTTTATTGAGAGAGTAAATGTAAGTAGTCCTAAGAAAGTAAATGTTTACCGTAAGTCTTAAAAAATTTAAGACTATTCACTATGGAGTGAAAGGGTAATTAATACATGTTTTATTGTGCTTCTTTTTCTATTCACTCTAGAAACCTTTAGGTGAATTCATAATTAGATTTCTTTGAGTAAAACCTCAGTCTCTCTGACTCTAAATTCCAAGTTCTGTCTCCAATGATGTTGTTCATTACAACATAGTACAGAGTGATTTAGTTTGTAAATGTCATAGTTAAGTAACCAAGTGTGAAATAAAAATAAATTGTGTTATTGTTTGTGTCTAGATGTCCCCTCAAAGCCTCATGCAGTCACAGGTGGGGCTTTTTCAGAGGTGACTGGATCTAGAGTGTGTGATGCTGGGATTAAGGTTGTATGGTTACTAAATCAGTCTGATGATCGGTTTGGCACCACCGTAATCCTGGTAGCCTAGATAGAGTGTAAAAGAGACAGAAAGAAGCTGCTCAGGTCCCTTGCTTGCTTTGCTGTCTTCTGCCCTCCATGAACTGTTTTTCCTCTGTGATGCTCCACTGCCATGCCACCCTGACTTGAAGCCAGCTGACTGTGGACTGAAACCTCTCCAAACTGTGAGCTAAGTAAACCTCTCCTCCTTTGACTTTGAGGGTTGGGTATTTTGTCTCAGCAACAAGAAAAGTAACACTTTCTGTATCACTTTTTTGTAAGAATAATCATTGTGTACTGATTGCCTGGTAGTTCTTTTTAACTCCCTTTATTTGAATAATGAGGAGAGACTAAACTAGAACAAGTATAAGGGATTAGACTTGCTACCTGTGAACTTAGTTCTTATTTCCCAAAATGATGACACAGCAAATAAACTTGAGCAGTGCTGTAATCTTTAATAATCCAAGAAATCTTTTTATAAATATCACTGACCACGTGCAGTGCTGAGTATTGTGAATACTATACATGGATGTTTAAGGCATGGTGGTATTGTAGTCAGGGTTTGCAAGGTGTGGTGAACTCATCGTGGTCAACTTCAGCAGGAGCTGGACTGAGTTGGTGTGGTTCTGGGCATAGAGGATCCACCTGAGGATTGTTGCTGACACACTATAAAGGAGAACGGGAGCAGAAGATAGTTGCTAGCTGTTTCCCAGGAGAAGCTCTGGTGGGGCTGGTTCTCCTGAAGGGAACTCGGCTGTTTTCGTCATAGAAGGAGTCCGAGATGGCTGCTGGTTGCTTTAGGGGAACTCTAATCTTCATCTCTGCTGTGAGTGCTGTATCCTGGTTCCAGTATTGATTTCTTCAGCCTGTTAGTGCAGGCACAGATGTAATAGGACATTGCTGTGAGGTCCCAGCCCTTGATTGGATCTGTGAAGTCTCCACTGCATAGATAGATGCTCCACACTCTTCTTGCATTTGGCTTGTGTGTGAATGTTGTAATTTGTAAATGTTCTGTATTAAAATCTCCTCTCTTGCAAACCGTTGGCTCTAGAAAGGTAACTAATACACAAGAGAATAAATTTAATACATGACATATAATTGATGGTAGGATTATTTTATAGTATTCACCCAAAAAGTTAAATGCAGGAGAGTACGAGATCTGTCCACATGCAAGAGACCTGAAAAATCCAGTGCAGGGCCTGGATCCCACGGCAGTGTCCCGCACGAATCCAGCCGGAGGCCGAGAGCCCTTGGCTGTGTCCTCCACAAGTCCACCTAGAGGCCTTCAGCCCCTGGCAATGTCTCTTGCAAGTGCGTATCGAGATCTGTACCAGGAAGGTCCAAAAGGCAGTGTAGAAGTTAGAAAGTCTGCACAGCAGGGTGAAGGATCTGTGCTGGACAGCTGATGGATCTGCACCTGAGCTTCGGAGCCAGGAAGCGACACTCAAGGCGAAGACCAGCGCTCCCCTGAAGAGAGCAGCAGCCACCCCCCACCCCGGACAGCGAGACCCAGGCGCCTCCTCTGATGAGAATGGCTTAGTTCGCATCAGGAAGACCAGCCACTGCGGGCGTCTCCAGGAAGATCAACAGCGTGCCATCTTCCCCTCCCTGTCTTCCTTCATGCTGTCCAGGCAGCAGTGCTCAGGTGGGTCCTCTCCATGCAGAGCCACACCGACCATTCAGCTGGGCATTTCTGCCCACGTCGACTGCTGATTATCCCAGCACAGGTAGCCCCACCGTCAGTAACTCCCAGAGCGATGGGGGCAGACAGAGACGTGGAGAAGTGGGTGGCGTGTGACCCGGCGGGCTGGCTGGGAGGCACAGTTCTTGGGACACTTCACGAGAAGAAAGATTAGGTTTCTGTCGAAGTGATTAGGAAAACTCTAAGATGATATTTGTTCTGAATGTCAGAGGTTTGGATAGAATTTCTTTGGCGAAAATTGTAAAATTTACTTGTGTCAAAATTGTAGAATATTACAGAATCAGCCGATCTCACTATCACTGAATCAGAAGAGACTCTTTTGGAGGGGAGGCAAATACTGTAAATTTTTGTAAGAAGAAGATTAGAAATAAGATAGGAAGAAGTCCATACTTTTAAACATGAAATCCTTACTTTTGCTCCTGAAATATTTTATAACTATGTCATCATTAAAAGTCCACTAAATATGACTTCCCTAGTGTGTATTATTTTTAAGAAATACTTTTTTGGTGTATATTTAAAGTATACACATGATGTTATAAGATACCTACTATATCCTGTATACACACATGTGTGCATGTGAGCTGTGATTGAAATATATGGTAAATGTTCAAATTTTAAAAAATTATTACAGTATAAAAACTATTGCAGTTAATTTCCCTCAAAATCACCCCCTTCACTTTGAATGCACTTGTCCATTGTTCTTGCCTCTTTCCTTCTTTCTTTCTTCTTTCTTTTTTTTTCTTTTTTTTTGTTTCATTTTGTTTTCTGAGATAGGATCTCATTATGTAGTTCAGCCTAGCCTTCAACTCACTGTGTAGCCCAGGTTGGCCTCAAACTTGCAGTGATCCTCCTCCCTCAGCCTCCTGAATGCTGGGATTATAGGCATGCAACACCGTGCCTGGTTTCTTGCCCCTTTCTGAAGCAGTTCTGAAGTCCTCTTTAGTGTCTTTAGTTGTGCTGTTGTGTCTGCCTGGTGTGCTGAATTGATTCAGAACTTTTACTTTCATGGTCATTTTGACTTTGGAGAGGAGCCAGAAGTTGCATGGTACCAGATCTGGTGAATAAGGTGGATGAGGTGACACTATAATGTTTTTTATGAGCCTGGCTTTCTGTTGGAGGGCATTTGGCAGCAGCATTCACTGTATTTTTGGTCAAACCTCATACAGACATGAAAGAGGCCTTCCAGAACTGCTTTAGAAGGTGGCAAAGGGCTGGGGATTTAGCTCAGTGGTTAGAGTGCTGGCCTAGCAAGCGCAAGGCCCTGAGTTCGATCCCCAGCACCAAAAAAAAAAAAAAAAAAAAAGAAGGAGGCAAGAACAGTGGGATACATGTTTTCAAAGAGGGGGGAGTACTTTGGCGGGGAGGAATTAATGGCAGTGTGTCTTTTACTATAAATAAACTTTTAAAATGTAGGCATTCACTCTATATTTTGATCATGCTTTGTATCACATCACAATGTCTTTATACATTTATGTGTCAGCTGGCACCTAGGTTCTTCCCAGAAGTGTGAGTGATGTTTCAGTGAACACAGGAATGCAGACATCTTCACGGGGTGCTTTGCTTCCCTTTAGGGATATTCTGGGAGGAGGGAATGCTGGGTGGTGTGGCAGTCCTGATTTAAATTTCTTAGGGACCATCCCTGCAGGTTTCCAGTCTGCAGTGGTTGGCTCTGGGTCCTCTGAGGATATCATAATCTAAGGATGCCCCGTCCCTTCATGAAATAGTGTGGTATTTGCTAGCATCTCTAGATTCCTGTAGTATCCAATACCATATAAATGATACATAAACAGTTGTTATGCAGTATCATTTAGAGAATAATAACAAAAATAGTCTGTGCATGTTTAGTACAGACACAATTTGTTCTTGTGTATTTGTTTTTATGGTACTGGGATCCAACTCAGGGCTGTGCATGCTGGGGAAATCACTCTACTGCTAAGCTACACCTTAGCCTTTTTTTTTTTTTTTTTTTTTTTTTTTTTTTTTTTTTTTTTTTTTTTTTTTTTTTTAGTGTTTTCAACGTAAAGTTGGTTGAATTCAAGGATGTATGTGGGACCTGCAGATAGAAGAGTTCACTGTATTCTTTTTTTTTTAAAGATAATTTAATCTGTTGGGTTAATGACATGCACTTTGTATATTTCGCCTAATTTGATAAGTCCAGAAATAAACTAGATGAGCTAGCTCTCTAGGTAAGGTGAAAATTGATATTTTGCTATTTTATTATTGCTGGAGTGCTGGTGTTGAGTGTGTGTGAAAAAGCTTTGCAGTTGTGTGGCCATCGTGGAGCTGGGCCCTGCTGGGAAGCTCAGGGAGCAGCCCGGAGGAGGGGAAGGAAGGTGTGTGACCTGGCAGACCTGGTGGAGGGAAAGGTGCCCCCGTGAGGGGTGTGGTCGTCTCGCTTGCCCTGATGCATCTGGTCAAGCCTGGAGATTTCCCGAAGCTGATTTCTTTGTCAGACCTGTAAAGAGCAGAAAAATCTGTCGAGTTAGCGTAGTTGTGCAATAAATATTAATGAAAAATGCATCATAACATTCATTTATGCTCTACACCTCCTTCTCCACTGAGACCCAGATTGCCATGTGAGTCACCAGAGTAAATAAGGTGGGCGATTCCCAGCTTGTCTTAGGTTGCATCACCACACTGGGGTTGGTGTAGGTGTCTGCTGTCTGGAGGGGGCGGGAGCCTGTCAGGGCCTTGGGGCCACCGCTGTCTGGGACAGGTACCCTTGTGGTGGGAGCAGCTGGGAAATGAGCTCCTTCCCCCTCCCAGTGGATGCGTGCCACTGCACGCTGTTCATAGCTGGAGAAAGTACCGTATTTTTCTTAGAAAGTGTATTATTTTTTCTCCAAATTTTCGTGCACCTTGAATTTTCTTAGTTTGACTGATTCTGTGCTATTCTTCTCTCCTCTTCTCTTCTTTCCTTTTCTTGTTTGCCACGCTGGGGGTGAACCCAAGGCCTCACGCATCCTAGGCACATGTGCTTCGGCAGGGCCACCCCCCATGACCCACACTGTCCTTAACAATCAGCCACATCTGAACCAGGCTTGCCAATGCTGACGGGTCTTCTAAAGGAGCCTCATTCCAGCCCTTCTTCCTACTCTGCTTATTGATATCTACCTTGACACAGAGTTTATTTGTTGCTTTGCATATCCTGTTGTCACCTGACAAAGCATCATTACATTCCAATGAGAGTCTTGATTTTTTTTTTTTTTTTTTTGGTGCTGGGGATCCACTTTATGGCCTTGTGCTTGGTAGCCAAGCACTTTAACCACCAAGCTAAATCCCCAGCCCTGAGAGTCTTGTTTTAATGGAAGAAAATCAATGCATTTTGCCATCAGATTGTTCTTTTGGTGTTTCTTAATGTCAGGAATGGGTGTTGTTACTAATCACATCGGGGCGTGCTTTCTTGAGCTTTGTTACAGTGTAGAAATGCGCCTGTGTAGCATGTTGGGCTCATTGATGTCCACGTTGTGTCTCATCCTTTGGAGTAACAGAAGTGAGTCCTGTACATGGGCTTGGAGCTAGATATTTGAATTCCATCATTTGGTATCATTAAGGGATCTGTTAAAAGATCATGTTTTTATGAAATAATTAAAGATGGTAAAATAGTAATTTAGTAAAGAATTCTCTGACTTACTGGAATTATAGTTAAAACTAAATTATTATTTTCCCATCAGATAATTTTTTTTCTTCATGAGAGTTCAACTTGCTGTAATTTCTATTGTGGACAAAGGAAACGTCTTTGTTACCGGGAATTCAGAAGATAAATATATTGCCCATTAACTTACTTCTCAATACTAGAAATATTGAGAAGTCCTACCAAAATAAACAAGTGGTAAAATAGGCTTCTAAAAGAGAAATATTAAACATGGTAATGGGTTGAGGAAAAGGTTCCAGGAATATAAATTTAGAATAGAGGAAAAATAATTGTTCAGTGAAAGTATAAAATGAAATTAAATTAGTCCCTGAAGTGAGAGATGCTTTGTGCATTGGGGTGATTGATCAATAGGGAGTTGTTTTTGGAAAAAGGACTTTCTTAGAACTCTTTCTTCACGTTACACTTGGTCTTACAATGAGGCCCTCTTGCGTGGGTGACATTCCACAGTGATTATATTGCAGGACAAACTGAGTGCGTTCGACTCCCATTACGGCCATTTGAGCCCTTGATTTGTTGTCTTCACTCGGCAAGAATTTATTGTGTCCACTTGGTGTGTTGAAAATGTTAAGATGATAAGAGGCTGTTCCTTTACTTAAAGAGCTCATATTATAAAAGAGTTTAAATAAGTACCAGTTTAGGTTATGAGTAGATAATTATTAAATAACGCAACGCAGTTGCGACATCTGTTTGGCCACCTTGCGGGCTCCTCCTCCTAACCTGTATTTGGGGTTTTGCACCGCCCGGTGTTTGTCCTTCCTGCGGCTCCCTGGGTTCGCAGAGTGCCCAAGGTAAATACATCCTTCGCTCCTTGAGTCCTGGGCTCCTTGGTATTTTTTTTTCCCTATAGTGAAGATGATCCAATTTGTGGCATGTTGTTTAGGTGGAAATTGAATTTGTAGAGAAAGGCAGTAAAAGGAGCAACTTTAATGAGGGTATAATGTTTATAACAATTCTAAATTTTGGAGAATGTGGTAGGAATCCCATTTGGGAGCACTAAATAGAATTAGAAGTTTAATGCGTTTCCTGAAGATGAAGACAGCATTAACTGGGTGTGGGTCTCACATGACTGTAATCCCAACACTTGGGAGGCTGACACAGGCGGATCATCGGGAATTTGAGCCCAGCCTGGGCTACATAGCAATACCCTGTCTGAAAAATAAAAATCAGAAACAAACAAAAAAGATGAATTCAGTATTGATTGATTAATTGAAAGACGCACTAATTTATATGACTGGAAACTGGAAATATACACTGTTTAATTGCTGTGTTGCACCTTACATGTTTTGTATCAAGAAATTGCTGCTAAAACTCTTAGGAATCAGATGGTCACTTCATGTTAGGCTATAACAGAATATGTTCACAAAATATAATACGGTCATTGTCTTTTTCTGTATTTTTAAAACTTTCAGTCTGACAATTGAAAAATGCATTTTTGCATGTAAACATCCAGGAGCCTTTTCTGTGTTATATTATTGTTTTAGCAGTGCTGTATTGCAAAGTTTCCAGTTTATATGCTTTAGAAAGTAAATTTTTCTTTTATCTATTTGCTATATTTCTAAATTGTGTAAGTTTACTTATTTTGCTGTGTCTGCAGGTTTGGCGGGGCCCTGTTGTATTTGTGGCAGGAGAGAGCGTACCCGAGTTTCAGTGTGGGGCAGACGTTCCTGTTGCACGAGACAGAGTAGGAGGAGTCCACACTCAGGAGTTGTGCTGTGTGAGGGCCCGTCTGACCCCCGGATGAGGAACCGTGCTCTTGGCCGGCCACGTCAGGTGGCGAGCCCCTCTGCTCCACCTGTTGTCCGTGGGCGTCCAAGGTGGAGAAGCACACAGATCCTGGGCCAGGCAGGGCATGCGTGAGTGGCCAGTGGCTGGGACCTCCCGTGTCCATGTTGGTATGAGTGGCTACCACTGATTCTGTCTGTGGATCCCAGGCTTTCCATTCGCTGCCGGTCCTCAAGGTTGGGACTGGAGATTGAAAGTAGGTGTCCCAGTGCCAGGAGAAGACAAGGCAGGGCCCAGACCGGGCACCTCTCCAGATGTCAGAACAGAAACTTGGTGACAGTAACTGAGCTGTGTACGGGGCTGGGACAGAAGGAGCGCAGGGTGGGTGTCAGAACGGGCGGGAAGCTCTGGTCCTGTGCTGCGGGTTATAAACACTGGATAACCTCAGTGTCGAATGTTGGAACTGAAGCTGTCACAGGCCCATACAGGTGACAAGATTTCAGTAACAGGAGAAGCGGCAGCATGGGGACAGCATGAACAGGCTGAGTTTGATCACCTTTTATTTGCAGTAAGTGTCTTTTGAGGGGATAATCACTTCCACCGTTCGTCAGCAATCGTCTAGCTGGCGTTCTTGGCCCGGGCAGGTGTCACGAGATGCCGGGAACTGCTGATCCCCAACAGCAGTGCCTTCTGCAGGGAGCTGCTGCTGAGACAGGCAGACTTCGGTGTGGAGTAAATGTGCTCTCTTGCAAAACAGCAGGATGTGAAAAAGCGTGTTAGGCACGAGAATTCTAATGTCACCACGAGGCAGGCAAAATTGTCCTGCTGGGAGCTTGGTTTCTGAGCGGGGTAAGAGGAAGCAAGGAAAGGCCTGCTTATGATACTTGGACATTAAAATGAGAAGCCATATTTCATTACTTCCTCGAAGCTGTATTAGCATGTTTTTGGGTTGCAGTCAATTGACATTCACTAGTTTAAGGGAGAAGGTATTTATGGGCCCGTCCTGGCAACTGAATGATGAATTGAACACGTGAAGCTTGAACAGAACCAGAAGACAAAACCAGAGCTGGAGGTTGTTTTCTTTTGTTTTGTTTTTAGAAGTACTGGAGATTGAACTGAGGGCCTTCACACTGAGCTACATCCCCTAAGACTTTTTGAGACAGGCTCTTGCTAAATCACTGAGTTGTCGAGTCTGGGTTCGAACTTGTGATCCTCCTACCTCAGTTTCCCAGAGTGCTGGGATTACAGGCCTGCACTACCATGTTTGGCTTTTGTCAGTTTTTATATTTCAGCAAGAGGGGATTAGATTATCCTCGTTCCAGTCAGATCTCGTCTCTAATGGAGCCAGGACATGCAGGGTTCTGGTGTTTACTCATGGCCTTGGACTGCACCTCCATGTGTGGGGGACCGGTTCTTAAAGAAGAGAAAATCAAAACCTGTACGAGCTTCCTAGGAGCGTGGGATATTGCATTCCCTGCTAGCTTAACCGCCTCTTTGTCTCCTTTCTGCTCACCCTGTTTTCCTGCCTACCTACTGAAGCAGTTTTTCTTGTAAAACAGAATCCCAGTGTGAACAGAGATGCTGCATCTAGAGATGGTGTCAGAGCACGACCAACCGTGGATGACATGCTGTCTCGGGTTCCATTGCCATTTTTGATATTTTACAGCCTAAATTTAACTCCCACTGACTTGCCATCTGCGTGATTGGGGGGAAGGAAGAGGAAATTAAAGGAAAATATATTTAAAGGGAAAGACAGGGGTGCTTATTACACACAAGTAAGGACATAAATGGTGACTGCAGCTCTGGGTTTTGCAGTTGTGCAAAAAGCCCTATTCTGTTTCTCTCCAGAGGTCTTATTGCTCTTACTTTCCGCTAGGACCTTGGGGAGGGCTCTGCTGCTAGCATGCTGCCTCAGTTCCTATCTCTGAATGTCTGAGCTCTGGTAGTTAACATGTGCAGCTGTGATGATCTTCCACCAACAACACCATGCCCAGCACCACTGGCAGATGCTCCGTTTTTGTTAGTTTTTCTCTTGTTATGTGGCTATCAAACTGAATGTGATATGCCCAGCTTGCAGTAGCACAGTTACTAGTTTATCTCCTGGTGTTTTTCTTTTTGAGTACCATATAAAACTAGATAAAGTGATTCCAGAGTATTTGAGACAAGAAGCAAGACGCAGAGCAGATGAAAGATCCCTCTGTCTACCATTTGGATGTCACATTCAGTGTGTTGTCGAGGTGGGAGAGAGACCCCAGAAGTTGGTAGGTGCTCACAGCCTGTGTTGTGTTCTGCAGGACAGTGTCCCTTTTCTGGGTCTAAGAAGCTGGTTCCTCCTCCTGTTTGATGAGCCCTCACCGTGTGAGGTGAGCCCTACTTCAGGTCGTAGTATAGTGGTGCCAAAGCGAGCACTTGAGCTCCTAGTTCAGAGGCCATATGATTTTCATGTTGCACTCAGTAATCTCGGGTGGTGGTGCTGGCAGAGGTAGAAAAGGTGTTTGTCACCGAGGGGACCAGCCGTCGTCATTTCAGTGATAGGCCTGATGTGATGCACAGGAGAAGAAGTTGTCGAGTTCCAGGCCCAGGCACGTGGGTTCCCCACAGTCACAGCAGCCCTTGTTTTAGGCACTTTCTCAGCCCTGGGACAAAATACCCAACATCCGGCAGAAGGGGCCTGGTGGAAGGGCCTGAAGGGGACAGCTGCTCCTTCGGTGGCAGCCAGGAGAGAGAGAGAGAAGGGAGGAGCCACAGGGAGAAGGCTCTTCCAGATCCTCCCCCAGGGGCCCCTCCTGTGACTAGGCTGTCTCCCAGTTGCACAGCCAGCATGTGCAGTGTGGTGCCCTCCTTTCCAGTCACCTCTGCTCACTGAGTTTGGGGGACATTTTAGATCCTAACTGTAATAGCCCTGTTGTGAGAGACTGATTCGAATAGCTCTTCCCTGAATCTCCCTGTTGTTTAGCTTCTGATCTTCCCGAGGTCATTCATGGAGGAAGAGAAAAGAGATCAGACCTCTCCAGCTCCTCTACGAAGGTTAATAATGTGGTCTGTAAGTCCTCGAAATTTATGCAAGATTGATAGCCTCATCCAATGACTAGCTTTTAACTTGTTTTTTTATCTTAGTTGACTCAAATCTTTTTTCTAATGTCATAGTTTGTAGGTCCTTGACTATAAAAGGCATTGTTTCAAAATGTCTTTATTTTAAACTTTAGAATGGTAATGTGCTAAATAGCCTGTATTTGTGAAGAGGTGTGTGTGTGTGCCCATATCTCATATACAAATGATGATGTATACCTGTTAACCATGATCATCCTTGAGTTGTGGGGTTAAGGGAAAAGAAGAGTTGGTATTGTGCAAGCAGCTTTTATTGTTTTATTTTTTAGAAAGCTCTGTACTGATATTTTGTATTTTGTGAAGAATGTATTTTAGTTAATGTGAAAGGTGACAGCTCATGATTTTTGCCTCTTAAAGTTAGGAGAGATGATCTCATAATGATTGAGGATTGGTAAGAACTCTTACATGAAGTATCCGTGCTGGAGCTGGGGATTTAGCTCAGTGGTAGAGTGCTTGCCTGGCACTCTACCTGAGTTCAATCCCCAGCACCCCCAGCCCCCAAAAAGAAATTATCTGTGCTGTCAGCAAAAGGGATGTGTTGTGTGTTGTCATTATTATTTGACTATATATATTTGACTATCAGATCTTAATGAAAATAAGAGTTAAGAGTTAACTCTTCGAGTTATTTTTCGAGTGATTACTCTTCAGTTGAATTTCTTTACTTTTCCATCAACAAAAGTTTCCATTTAAAACTTGCTCTGTAATTTAAAAATGGTAACAGTGTATCCTAATCTGCAATGTCTGTAATTCAGGGGTCAGATTGCAATAAGGAATCGCAGAAGGAAAGGCTTCAACCTGTTATTCTCAGTTAATTTTAGGTTTCATGTCTGGGCATCTGATAGAGACACAATACTATGCAGGACTCGTAATTAGAAACACAAGGGCTTGTTTTCCAAAGTTCAGTTTTAGAAACTGCCAGTTTGCCATATTTCCAGGCTGTTTATTAGTAGAGGCTGATTTTTTCACCTTTAAAAGGGCAGTCTGTTACTTCCTTTTTAAGAATAAAGGCCTTTTGGCTAAGATCAAGTGAAGAATAAATTTAGTGCCCGGTGTGGTGGCACAGACCTGTAATTCTAGTACTTGGGAGGCTGAGGTAGGAGGAGCCCTGCAAGTTAGAGGCCAGCTTGGGCTACATAGTGAGTTCAAGGCCAGCCTGAGCTAGTTAGTGAGATCTTGTCTCAGAAAACAAAACAAAACAAAATAAATTCATTCAGGTGTATAAGTAAATAAAAGTCAATAAATAATGTACAACTTGCTAAGTTTTCTCAAAATGTAGTTCACTGTTTACAAAAATGAAAGGCTAGCTACAGATGGCAAAATATCTGCAAAGCACATAAGCTGGCAAAGGATTTGAGCTAGAATTTATAAGGAATTCTCACAAGTAACTAATAAGAAGATAGGGGTTGGGGATTTAGCTCAAGTGGTAGAGTGCTTGCCTACCTAGCAAGTGCAAGGCCCTGAGTTCAATCCCCAGCACCCCACAAAAAGGAAAAAAACAATAATAAAATGACAAAGAGCCTTGTCTAAAAAATGGACAAAGGATTTGAACAAAAAGCTGTTGACTGATGGTGCGTTATATCTTTTTATGTGTTGACATCTTGCTCTTTTTAATATTGGTTTGCTTGCTCTACTGTGTTGTAAGAGTTCATCGTATACTGTATGTGAATACCCGTCTGGTATGTGTTTTATTCATGGTTTTTCCCTGTTTGTGGCTTCTTTTTATTTTTACAGCAGTGTCTTCTGAAGGACAGAAGTTAATTTGGTGAAGGCCACTTTGGAAATTTGTTTTCTTTTATGTATCTATTCAGACAGTTCTTTGCCTGACCCAAAGTTACTGTGTGTGTGTGCGTGCGCGCGTGTGTTTTTGGCAGTTGAACCCAGGGCCTTCACAGTGAGCTACATCCCCAGACCTTTTTAAATTTTTTTCAGACAGTGTCTGACTAAGTCACTGAGTTGCCCAGGGTCGGCTCACGCTTGCAGTTCACCTGCCTCAGCCTCTTGGAGTGCTGGGATTACAGGCATGTCTTACCATCCCTGGCTCAGTGATTTTACACTAAATTTTCTTCTAAAAGGCTTAGAGTTTTAAGATGGGTATTTACATCTGTATTTTATTTGGAATTAAGTTTTGATATAATGAGATGTCTGAGTTGTTAGAGGGTTTTTTGTTTTGTTTTCTGTTTTTACATGTGCATGTTGAAATGTTCTAGTAGTGTTTGGTGAAAAATTGTTCTTCACTAAATTGCTTGACATTTTTGTTAAAAATCAGTTGACCATGTATATTTGTTTATTTTTGCAATCTCTTCCCTTGATCTGCCCTTTCACTAATACTGCGGTCTCTTGTTAACTGTATCTTTATGAGTCTTGAATCAGATAATATGAGCCTTGAATCAGATAATGTGAGTCTTCCAACTTTGGTTTCAAGTTTCCAAAATTTGTTTTAATTTCCCTGTTTTCCCATGTGCATTTTAGAATCATCCTGTAGAATTTCAAAAAATAAAAAATAAAGTCTGTGGTAATTTTGGTTGAAAGTGCATTGCATTTGTAGGTAAATATAAGGAGAAATGGTATCTTGACTAGATTGTCTCTCAGTCTGTGAGCATGGACTGTTTCTCCATTTCTTTATGTTGTCGTGAATTCATCTTTTATTTATTTTATCACTGTTTTATCATTCTCAGAACAACTTTTTGGCTTCTTTAGTTTTTTTGCAGTGCTTGTGATAGAACCTAGGGCAGAGAAGGTGAACCTTTTAGAGACTCGGTTATGCTATAAACTCCCTGTTATATATTGCCACGTTTGGTTTGCTAAGACTTTGGTAAAATTTCTTGGCCTGTGTTCACAAAGAATATTAGATTTCTAGTTTTCTTTTCTCTTAATCTCTTTGTCTGACTTCGGTGTGAAGTTTTGGTATTTGGTATTATTGGTCTTCAGAAATGCTTTGGGAAGTACTTCCTGCAGTCTAGATTCAGCTGGTTAGTATACACAAGCATATATAGAAAGCATGCTATCTTTTGTATAGAACAAAAGAGAAAATAAAGTATAAAGAGATCTGCTTGATTTTTACAGAAAGGAGAAGGAAGTATTGGGCCCAAAGGTTTATAAATGGGAATGACACTTCAGTTATATCTTTTTATATATTTTGGCACTGCAAAGCATGTTATTTTCCGAATGAGAATGGGAATTGAGAAAATCCTAACCTACTAAACAAATGAACCTTACTATATTTTAAATTAATACTGTGCTACAGGGGACAAAGAGTGAATCTAAGTAATTTATTAACACAGTATTTCAGTGTTTATCTGCAGCTTGGATGAAGGTGAGAGGGAGACTTTAGAAACCAATCTTGAACTCTTCCTACTATTTTTGTTTCGTAGTTATATGGCTAAGGTACTTCTGGGACATTTTTAGGTACATTGAGGATGGGTAAATGTTTTGAAGTTGTTAGAGCAAGGGTTTTTTTCCCTGAGGAAGGAAGAATGTACAAATATGAAATGGAGAAGGTAAAATTAAATATTAAAGGGTTAAGTTGGAATTGAGTGTGAAATCTTTATTTTAATCCAACAGATATACATCCGTGTGCATATATGTGTCCATATATGTAACGTATGTACATGTATACATGTACATATGGAGTTAAACGCACATATTTGTATGCATATGTATGTATGCATATATACATATTCTAGGATATATACAGTGCATATACTTTCTAGCTGTGTTCCACAAGAAAGCTAAGAAGCAGGGAGCACACTTAACTCCCGAATTTTGGTATCTATTACCATTTCCAATTGAAAGGAACCAGAGTTCCTGGAGATGTAGTTGATTCCAGCCCAGGGTAAAGTGTCTTATTAGGTAAGGCCAGATCCTTTTTTTTTTTTTTTTTTTTTTTTAATGTTAAAAACAAGAAGGTATTTTGTTTGTGGGTTTTTTTTTGCCTGGGATTGAACTCAGGGCCCTGAGCTTGCTAGGCAAGCACTCTAACCACCGAGCTAAATCCCCGGCTTTGTGGGGGGTTTTGTTTTTGTTTTTGTTTTTTATGTGAGCATGTCACAAGAAGCCTGTTGGTATTTTCATTATCGAAAATCTGGAATAATGTGATCATTAAATAAGTGTAATAATGAGCCACTGAAAAGAGCAGTTAATCCATAATCGAAATAAACTGGTGAATAGGTGAATGAATGTTAAGCATTAGAGTTGGAAAATCATCTAGCATGGTGAAGATTAGCGAGAGCAAGAATCATGATAAAATCAGGGGGAACCGTTGATCAAGAACAGGGTCCAGGGTCCTAAAACCTCTCCTAATAGACTGAGTGTGATTTGCAAGGGATGAAATACTGACTGTATTGTTGGGGAGATAGAACAGTAATATGGGCAGATGGTCACCCTCAGACTGCAGGTATGACCCCTTGAGGGGACACAGGATTGTTTCCCGTGAAGTGTTCCGGCCAAGACTGCATAACTAACGGCCTTTCTAGCCTGGAAGAAACATCAGACAAATCCAAAGTGAGCAGTGTTCTGCTTTAAAAAGAAGGGAGGAGGCCTGGAAAGGTGCAAAGAAAGGCTGTGGAAGTATTCCAAATTAAAGGAAGCTTAAGACAGAGAACCACAAACTGTGCTACCTGACCTCAGCTGGATCCTGTGCCAGATGTTATCGGAACAGTTGAGAACTGGAATACAGACTTCAGAATAGAGGAAAATGTTGTAACAAGGTCAGATTGGCCGAAGCTGATATCTGTCCGTGCTTTGTTTATGAAGGAGATTGTCCCTAAGGAAATACATGTTGAAGTGAAGGCCGGGAGGGCCCTGATGTGTCTAGCTTATCCTCAATTGGCCGGGAAAAGAGTTCTGGAGCACGTGCATCTGTGAGCGTCTGTGGGGAAAGTCTGTGGGGAAGACACATGCATACGAATGATAAAGGGGGCGATTTTAATAAGCGCATCTGGGTATTTTTGTATTCTTGTACAGTACTTGTAACTTTTCTGTAAGTTTAAAATGACTTCCAATCAAAATATTTAAAACATTTAAAAATATTTACCCTTTATTTATAGACTTTGTTCACTTACGGAGAGCTTGGTTCTTTGTCTGGAACCAGTTTGGAATGAACATTTTTATAATATTTTCCTGTGTATTGGTGGTGTGTGTCTTCAGGCCACCCATTGTTGAATATGACAGCAGTTAGTGGAAAGTAAATGGGTCATTCTATGATTGTCAGAGTCTAAAACTGAAATTTTTGGAGAACTATTTACTCTGTTGATAAGTTCAAGTTTTTGGAAGTATGTATTAGCTATGGGGTCTCCTACAGTTCTTCAGGTTAGCATTTTTATGATGTCTTTTCAATAAATTTTGCATTATTATTTTACAGAAATTGTTTAATTGTTGTCCCCTGATTATTTAGGTTATCTTGTTTTAAAACTCAGAAAGATTTCCATTATTTAGCCCTGAGAGTAATTATTCATTTGTTAATTAGTGTTTATTGAATGCCTGCTATGTGCCAGCTCCATTCTTAGGCACCAAACAAAACACAACTCTTGCCCTCTTAGATTTCACATTTCTGTGGGAACCCAGGCAGAGTAAAAGAAATGAATGTTATCTGGTAAAATTGAAGAAAAAAAATGGGAGAAGGTAATTAGAGAATACTGGGAGCAGGTGTGTTGCAATTTAAGTGAATTTTAAATAGAGTGGATTAGAAGGATTTTGCCAGGAGACATTTGAACAACCATCTGAAGATAGGGTGGTGCCTCTAGAGATGATCAAGGAGAGAGAAGATATGAAGGTCCCGAGGTGGGGACAGGCCTGGCCTGTAAGCAGTTCGTCAAGGAGGTCAGTAAGAAGGGGTCCTTGGGGGATAAAATTTATGACACTTAAAAAACTTTGGCTTCTGCTGGGTGTGATGGCACAAACCTGTATTCCCAGCATCCCCCCAGACATGCCCCTGTAATCCCGGCATAGGGCAAGTCGAGGCAGGACGATCGGGAGTTCAAGGACAGACTGGCTACATAGCAAATTTAGTGCCAATGTGAACTGCACAATGACACCTGGTCTCACATACCAAGAAACAATTACTCTGAGTGAAATGAGAAGCCATTGGGGAGGGGGGAGAGCTGGTAGTACATTACTCAAATTATGTGTCAGGATCATTCTGGCTGCTTTGATGAGAAGGGAATGAAATAGGGTAAAGACAGAAGTTGAGAGTTCAGTGCTAAGAATCCAAGTGAGATGATACAGACTCTGATTGTAATAGTTACTGTGTAGGTGGTGAGAGGTCAGATTCTGGGTCTGTTTTGTAGGTGGTCACTAGTGTATGCTGATGGATTAGAGGGAAAAAGAGTACGAAGTTGAACTTGAGAGGTCCAGGGTGAGAGGAGGAACCGATAAAAGGCTGAGAAGGTGCTGCCATAAGATAGGATGAAATCAGGGATGGAAAGCATATCAGGGCATGGCGAGTTGTGCCAAATGCTGCTGATAGGTTAAAAACCATGAGAATTGACTGGCTTTTGGTTTTCCGGTCTGTAGGTGATTGGGTACCTTTACGTTTCAGTGGTATGGAGTGGAGTAAAAGTCTAACTGGAGTATGCACAATTTGAATGGAAGCACAACTTGCATGCAGGGAGTATGCATTTGTGACATTTTGCCGCAAAGGAAATCAAAAGAATTGACCATCCCCTAGAGGGATGTGTGGGCTTAAGGGCTTTTGTGCTTGTTTGTTTTCTGATAATTGGACGCGGATCTGCCAGTGACTTTGCTTTATTGGAAGGAGGAAATTAGTGATGTGGGGGACAGAAGTGAAGCTCACTAAAGCAGTGACCTTGTCTATGAGTAAGGGCGTAACCTGTAAGCACAGTGGCCGAGTTAGACTTCCGTATATCCCTGGAGTTAGAGTAGAGGATGCAGACCCAGGTCAGTGGGCAGCTAATGAACGTGTTTCCTGACTACTTGTGTAGGAATCAAGGTCAGCATGTGTATTAGTTACTACAGGAAGAGTGCAGAACGTCTGTCTGTGCACTGGAGACCGGAAAGTTCCAATTCAGGGCTGGAAGCCCATGGCACTGTCCCAGGTACATCTGTGTCTGCACTAAAAGGCTGAAGAAATCTATACTGGAGCCAGGGTGCGGTGCTCACAGCAGAAATGAACACCAGAGCTCCCCTGAAGCGAACAGCAGCCATGCTCGACGACAGCAAGGGCCTGAGCTCCTTCTGTGATGAGAACAGCCAAGTTTCTCCCTTCGGGGGAACCAGCCGCAACAGAGATTCTCCTGGGAAACAGCCCGCCAACTAGCTTCTGCTTCTGTTCTCTTTTATGGTGTGTTGGCAGTAACCTTCAAGTGGACCTTCTGTGCCCAGAACCGCACCAGCTCAGTCTAGCTGGGCGTTCCTGCTCAAATTGACCACAGTAATAAGTCTACCACAGCATGTAAAGTGATACAGATCTCAGGTGACCTTCAGTTTCTTTTTCTCCTGATCGTTTTTTTTGGGGGGGGGCTGCTGCTGAGGATCGAACTCAGGGCCTTGCGCTTGCTAGGCAAGTGCTCTGCCACTGAGCTAAATCTCTGACCTTCACCTGATCTTTTCATGACACGATCTATCAGAACTGGTAAAACCAGATAATCAGCCTCCAAAATACATATAAAATTTCTGTGAAACAGTGAGAAAAGGGCAAGCCACAGGACAATTATAAAATTCCTTAATAAAATTGTCTTTCAGAAAACTGCCATTTTTTAATTATTCAGTTCAGCTGTCTACTTTGTATAAATTTGGAGAGAGACTCCTAAACATCTTTCAGAACTACTTGGAAATTTTGTTTTTCTCATTGATCTTTGGCTTGAAGATTGGCCTTTGGCTTAAAGGATGTAACTGATTTCCAGATTCTTTAGAATGTACCCAGTACAGTTTGCATGTTGGTAGGAAAGTCAACTCAGAGACCAGGGTGATATACCTGACTGCTCAGCCCAGTCTGGGATTTGGGTCTGTGTCATTCTGATTTATATAATTCAGTTCTGAAAATCAGTTTTAGTACATTTATGTATATACATTTAAACTCACCTCTTTGGTAACTTAAGTGACTCAGTCTAAATTGGAGGCAAGCAAAGCATGACATAAAAATATATGCTAAAATATATGCCTAAAATGTTAGGGTCAAAATGAGAACTTGTCTAAATTGTTACTTCAATTCCTGAAAATTACATTGCATATTATAATGTACTGAAATCATTTCACAGCATTTGTTCTTGACTGAATTTATATTAAGTTATAAAAATGGATTGATTAGATACTATTTTATATTTCTGGCACTTGAAGATATCT
Source organism: Hystrix cristata (assembly GCA_004026905.1). NCBI lineage: Eukaryota > Metazoa > Chordata > Mammalia > Rodentia > Hystricidae > Hystrix > Hystrix cristata. Next base: position 34,083 of record PVJO010010107.1, read on the forward strand.
GTAGATTACTATTATAAAATGGGTGGAGAAAAACACTGGTACTCCAGCTTGCTCCTTCCAGTCCTCTGCTTCCTACTATTTCTGCTTTGGCTTCTTTGTCCCAACATTTACCTGCACCTGGTAATTCAGAACTGGTAAAACCAGATAATCAGCATCCAAAAAACATATAAAATTTCTATGAAACAGTGAGAAAAGGGCAAGCAACTCGGAAGGAAAATGAGTAAAAGGTATATGTAAGCATTTCATCAAAGAGGAAGTGTGAGTTAGCCAACAAATAGAAAGAAATACTCAGCATTATTAATCAACAGGAAAATGCAAAACAGGACTGTAGTAAAATGTCATTTTCTATCCTAAAATTAACAAGTTGGCATTACTAAATGTTGGAGAGAATGTGGATTAGCATGGACTGACTGTTGCTGGTGGGTTTATAAATTACCAAACACTTTGGAGGAAATAAAAATCAGTATCATCATGAAAAATTTAATATAACTCATGCTTCTCGACTCAAGTATACACTTTTGAGAAACTGTGGTGTGTGGGGGTCAAGAGACACTTTCCTATCAAAGATGTTTATAATGGCAAAACAAAAATATGATCTCTTAATGAGGATGAATATTGAAATCATGATACATCTCCACACACAGTATTCTTCTACAGCAAAAATGGACGCATGCAGCCGCAGGCAGCAACGTGGATGAATCTCGGAAACATCATGTTGAATGAAAACATCAAATTCTATAAGAGGAGCTGTTTGTTATAATTGTTTTGCAACTATAAATAAGCAGAATGGCATATAGTATTGTTGAGAGATATGTAAATATGTGATTTTTTTTTAAAAAGTGAAAAAATATAAAATTGCACAGAATGCAGGGGTGAGGGGAAGACAGGCATGTTGTAGAGGAGGAGAAGAGCAGCAGAACAGAACCTCTAACGTGGATTCTTGAGCTGGGTGATGGGGACACACATTTGTTATTTTGTTTTGAATGTAGTTAAACATGTTATAGATAATTGTTGTATGTACAAATTAATGTGTTTAAAATAATAAAGCCGTACTCTGATGTCACGGTTTAGAAGACATGTCTTCATTTCTTCCTGTTCCCCTAATGCCAGTCGATCCTGAAATACTGTAGTTCTCAGCGTTTCAGAATTAAAACCTTCCATCTCATTAAGCTAGTGTGTGTCTGCCACTTGATAAGTCAGTAGTAGAAAGTTTTTGGATAAATAACTGAATCAGTGATTTGAGGAAATGATGTTTCCTAAAAAACACTCAGTAGATCATCTTACAAAGAATGCTTTTCTCTATAAAATAAGAACCAGCCAGGATGTGAGATAGACATCAAAATTAGATGATCATTGGATAGTGTTTTGAATAATTAACTGATTTTGGTGGGGAAGTGTTACACTAATATAATTAAAGAGATTAAGAAGTAGAGCTATATGATACAAAGTAGTTGCATAGAAAAGCAGATTATTGTTAAAGATGAAGCTATTCCTAGGCAGACATTGGAGGTAGAAGGCCTGGGAATTGGTCCAAGCTCCTCATTTTAGAATAAAGGAGCTTTGGGACCAAAGAAGTGATGGACTAAGACCATAGAACTCGTTGAGAGCAGAGCTAAGAGAAATCAGAACTTAGATTTCGTGATTCATACCCGAGTTTTCATATTGAAGTATTGAATTGTAAACAGAAGGGATATTTAAATAGCCAATGTATTTGGCAAATAACTTGAAACTGAAGTTTGCCCTTTGAATGAGGAAATGATTTTTCTGCTTTTAATCAGCTCTATAGTATATTTCTTTTCAGATGCTTGACTAACATACCTAGAGAAATAACCAAGTTTTGTTGCTGTTTCCACTCGCTCTCTAAAAAGAGGGCAGAGTGTACAGTGATGTAGGACAGAACGCTGGCCTGGAAGTGGGTTCGGAATCTGACTCTGCCCCGAGAGCCGTGTTGTCACCGATTCCCGGCATAACTTCTCTAGTCTTAGTTTCCTCATCAGTAAAATGAAGAAGCTGAACAAGATGTCTGTAGAGCTTCAGATGGCCTTATGTTTTCATGGATTGAATTGTTTTTGAGACAGGGTCTCAGTTTGTAGTTCAGCCTGGCTTGGACTCCCTGTCACCCAGGCTGGCCTTAAATTCAAGGTGATCCGTCCTCCGGCCTCAGTCTCCTGAGTGCTGAGACTACAGGCATGTGTGCCACCAGGCCAGGCTGATTTCATTGATTTTAATAACTGATTTTTATCTTTGTAGATGTTCTGTTATTAAAGTGAGACAACCAGTCCGGAGACAGAATCATTAGAAAGTGAATGACCCATGATGCTGAGTCTTTTTGTATTCTGAACATTAACCGAGTTTTCTTTTTCTCTCCTTTAGTACAGGAGTAGTACTTCTCCAAGTCCACTTCAGGAAGAAAGTGCCTGCCATTCCTGTGGTTTCTACGCGGGTTCATGCCAGCCCATAACACAGAATCAGGTCAGTTTGGGGATGTTTTTAATCTGTTGAGAAAGAGCCAGGGACGGAGCCCTAGTTGTCCTCCTGGCTCGCTGAGTAGTGCCGCGCCTGTCAGATGGCAACTTGGTTCTCCTGGGTGCTAGTCCTCCCTTAGTACTGATGCCGGCAGAACTGGGCAAAGTTGCTTCCTTGGATGGCTTTTCATTTCTGCAACAAAAATGTACTTTGGAATAAATTGTCTTCTCTTTCAGTTTTGGCTTTATATCATTATTACTTTTATCGTAGGTATCCATAAAGGATAAAAATTATGTTTTTAAAGCATCATTTTTTCCATTCTCTTCTTTCTGGAAAGATCTGCCCTGTTCCTCGAGTTGTGATGGGGTAACCATCATTTGTTGGAAACGTCCCAAGTTGTGACTCATTGAACACCCTAACCTGCTGAATTTCACAGCGCACGTGGGGCATCGAGCTCCACCCCATCGCCTTGTGTGCGGCTGGCTGCGGGGCGGGGCGGGGGGGTTGGAGCACCCTACTGCTACCGGGGTCAAGAGAGCCTAGCATATGGGTCAAGAAAAGACCACAGCTCAAAATTCAGAGTAAAGTTTCTAGTGAACGCGCTTGCTTTTACATCATTGTGCAGTGGAGAAGGTGTCACATCACACCGCAGTAATTGGGGGACTGTCCGTAGTTGTCAGAGCACAGGTCTGGAACGCTTTGGTCGGTTGCACTGTAGTTGCAGGTACTGCAGGCGACTGGTTTAAGTGACACGTGGCATTGTGAGGCACTTGGGGGGGTCTGTCGCTCTGCAGGTGCCTGTGTCTCACTGTTGCACATTACTTTGTGGTTATTGAAAAGTTTGCTTTTAGCTGAGGTTATTAGTCCTTCAGTAATGTTTTTCAGCTTTAGAGAGGTACCTTTCGCCATGTTGTTTCTGTATTGATTGCAGTTAATTAAATTAATTTGACCAAAAAGGGGAGGTTATCAGGCTTTGGGGAGCAGTCCAGGGACGCTGTGGGATCAAGGACAGAACAGAGCTGGGTTGCACGTTGGGAACCAGGACCTGTGCGTAGCCGGGTTTCTCCCCAGTTCCCAGCAAAGTGCCTGTCTTGTATTCTGTCCTGCTCTTCGCTGTCTCTTTGAGGATGTGATCATTTTCCATGTGGTCATCATGTTTCCCCCACCCCTACCCCAAGATTTGTGTCTTGCAATCCAGCCTCTCAGGAAAGGCTGAGTCTTTCATACCATTCCTGCTTTCCCAGAAGGGACTTGGTTCCTGATTAGATCCTCTGGAACAGTGTGGGTTAGAGGAGGGTCCTTTAAAAAACTTCACATTGGCTGTCGCTCCGAAGCCTGCTCTGTGGAAAGGATTTGACTGACTCTTAAGATAAGTGAGGTAGCTAATAATAGTGTGTAGTACTCCTTCTTGGAGCATTTGTATTTTAATTGAGATTTAAAAAATTGAGCTAAAACTGTATTTTTTAAATTGTGTACAAGTGAATCTTGAGTTCCAATTTATTTAAAAATTAGCACATACAAGAAAATATAGAAATTGAAGGGCACAATTTTAGGGTATAGGAAGTGGAAGAAAATAAGAAACCATGTTAATGTGGTTAGAGGGGCATTACAAAGACTGGACAAAATGGCAGGCAAAAGAAATGCTTTTTTTTGAAACAGCTTTTCACTGTGTGGTGCAAGTCCAGGCTGGCCTCAGACTCACAGTGTTCCTCCTGCCTCAGCCTCCCAAATGCTGAGATTATAGGTGTGTCACCACGCTTGACTTTTACTTCTTTGGAAAAAAATATTTGAATGTAAGACAGAGAGTACCATTAGATTTAATCACAGCTCAGCTACAAGCTATGATTTTCGATAAGTCACTTTTTCTCAGTGTACCTCAATTCAAATCCTGGCATTGCCACTTACTATCTGTGTTTCATCTTTACATTTAAAAATTTTTTTGAGGTAGGGTCTCCCTCTGTTGTCCAGGCTTGTCTTGAACTGCTAGGCTCAAGCATTCTTTAAGTAGTTGAGACTACAGGCATGGGCTACTTGCATGTAGCTTAAGTAGTGCATCTTTAATTCTCATTTTAAAAAAAAAAAGCCCAAGCCTTATAATAACAAATGTCGTCTCAGTTTTTATTAGTGAGGAATCTTGAGTGCAGCCTGTCTGGGTCCTCTGACTCAGGTCTCCCATGAAGCCGTATCCTCATGTGAGCTGGTGCTGCAGTCTCATCTTAGGGTTGTGGGGAGGTGCAGAGGGGACCTCACATGGGTGCTGGGAGCCCTCAGTTCCTGTGCAGGCTGTGTAGGGGTGTATCCTCAGTTCCTCACCCTGGGAGCTGCAGCTGTGGCTCTTGTAGCAGACTGGCGAGCAGGGGTTTGGGAGGTGGAAGGCAGTGCTTTTATCTTCTGATCTGGGAACTGGCGCACTGTCATCTTTCCATATCCTGTCCTTCAGGCGGGGCTGCGAGATCCAGCCTGCGCCCGAGGACAGGGTTGCGCAAGGGTGTGTACCCCACCCAGGAGGTTGGTAGCTGCTACACTATATACTAGCATGTATGCTAAAGATGCATAAACTATTTAATATTCAAAAAGCTGACCCTGAAATTTTAAACAGAACTTTGTCCCTCATGTGGATTATTGTTTTGCAAATAGAAAATGCCCACCCCGGTGCTGGAGGGGCAACTCAGAGGGATAGGCCTTCCCACATGTGCACGATTCCAACTTCATTCACACACACACACACACACACACACACACACACACACACACACACACTCCTGTCTTTACCAAAGAGAGAGAAATGTGACTCTTACCTCCATTTCCCTTTTTTCTCTCTAGTGGCAAAGGATAGTCTATTGTGTTTCCTTTTGTCAAATGTTAGTTTTTCGTCCTGTATAAAGTTCTTCAGGTGCACCTGATTTTGCACTGTGCATAGTTTTTAACATATTTCTCACAAGATGGCCTCTTCTCATTTCCCTAAAGAAATTTAAGTATGAGGTATTAGGTTATTAATATTACTCAGTTTTACCAAATGGTCCTGTGGCCGTTTTCTACAACTAAGGTGTTATAATAAATGAGAACTTACCAATCATGTGTGAGGGTGCAGTTGTTCTTATGGTGTTTATTATTATTGTCTCACACACGCTGTACCCACCAGGCAGCAGCTGTTACCATTTACACTCATGGAGAAACACTTGCTGAGCATGCCCTCCAGCCTTCCCTCTGCGGCTTCCTTCCCTGTCCTCTTTTAGCAGAAGTATGTGCTAAATCTGTTCTCATACGCCTTAAAATCAGTTATTTCTCAGTGAATTAGAGAGCGAGAGATGAGGGAAATATATATATATATTTATTAGGGGAGTCGGTTTTCTGTACTCTGGGGGCTGGGAACTTCCTCAGTGGGCCACCTGCAAGCTGGAGAAGCAGGTACATGGGTGGCATGGCTCATTTCAAGTGCAGAGGGCACAGGACCCAGGGAACCGTGGTGTGACTCTCAGCCCAAAGCAGAAGACCTGAGAGCTGGTGCAAGGGGGAGAGGGTGCCACTGGTGTGATGCCCAGAGTTCACAGGCAGGAAAATGGAAAGTTCTCCTGTTCAGGGGCAAGACAGAAGGGCATCCTTGCCTCACTGGGAAGAACAAGAATTCACTCCTCAACCTTTGTTTTCCTATCCCGGTCCCCACCTGCTCGGATGGCTCTCACGTCCAATGAGGGCAGATCTTCACCTTCCCTTCTTAGCCTGTTAACTCACCCGGCAGTCACTTCCAGAAACACAGGCTCACCTGGGCCGGCCCGGTCTCTGCAGTCAGTGTGAGACCACGTGGGCTTCCCTGTGGACAGAAGAGGAGAGAGCACAGGGCCCGCGAGAGCCCCAAGGATGCCTGACATTGTACCAGCTGTCTGAGCATCCAGTCATCAGTCTAGTTGACGGGCCTGTCAGTTTAACGAGTGGCATTTAATTGTAATTACTTGCGAATTACTGTGAACAGAATACACATATTCATAGACAGTGAACTTTTGCTGGGTTTGGAAGTTATGCCAGTCACCTTTCCATTGCTATTACTAATAACTGAAATAAAGCAACTTAAAAAGAAAAAGGCACTGTGTTGGCTCATGGTTTCAGAGGCTTCAGTCCCTGATCCATTGGTCTGTTGCTTGGGGACTTGTGGCAAGTGGGGACACGGGCACAGGAAGCTGCTCCTCCTGGCCACTGGAAGCAGAAAGTGGAAGAGGAAGTCTGAGGCCCCACTGTCCCCTCCTGGGAACACTCAGCAGCAGCCTGACTTCCTTCTGATAGATTGGCCTTGAGGGACCATCGGGATCCAAAGCATTGCACAGTCCTATAAAGGGGTGAACATCAATTCAGTAGGGTTTCTGTGTACCTTTGTATTTATCAACAGGATTTAACTTCCCGGAAATCATACATGATTCTAAGACTTGTTTGGTGCACATGATGGGCTGAAAAGTGCATTCTTATTTTGGAACAAATGACAATATTTTTCTTAGAAAAAAATATTGCCTTGGTTATAGCAGAGGGGAAGGTGGAGGCACGAGCTCTTGGATCAAGCCTATAGCCAGGCATGGTGGTGCACACCTATAATCCCAGCACTTGGGAGGCAGAAGCAGGAGGATTGCTGCAAATTTGAGGGCAGCCTGGGCTACATAATGAGTTCAAGGCCACCTCGAACTACAGAGAGAGACCCTGTTTCAAAAAAACAAAAACAAAACAACAACAACAAAAATCTTATATTGAGTTGAGAATATTGTATGTAAAGTACTTTGTCTTTATTATGAAAACTTCTGGGACTGGATAAATTGATGGGTAAATTTTAGGCTCGGTGATGAAAGTGATGTAATGTTTAGGAAAAGCATCACCCAGGAATGACAGTCTGTGAAGAATGTCTCCTTTCTAAAAACTTCTCTCGAAAGAGTTTAAAAAGCTCAGGAAAGGGGCCCAAACTCAGTGGTAGAGTGCGGGTTTGGCAGGCATGAAACCTTGGGTTCAATTCCCAGCACCGCTGCCCAAAGAGAAAACAGGCAAGTTCAGGACGGGAACTCAAGGAAATATAAATGAGCTCATGAATATAAATAGTTAATGTGAAGTTTAAATTGCAGAATATGAAAAGGTCTTATCAGGGAAAAAAAGTTGTAAAATAGCACTACTAGAGTATTAGGAATTTAAATTTTAGTTCAGTTTTCCTTAATTATAAGAAATGATAGTGAAATTTAGGACCTGTATAAGGATGTATGAAAAGTTAGTGTGTCCAGCTTGCCCCAAGCCCCACGTGCCATCTCCAGTACTGCCAAAAAGAAGAAGGACGATTAGGACTCGGAAATGCTGATAATTTTAATCATCGTCTTATCTCCTCTGTGGAACTTTGTATATAATTTTCTTTCTCTGCAGATTTTTGGTTTGTTGAATAAATGTTAGTAGGCTCAAATCATTGACTTGGCTTTCACCCCGAGTATCCCTTAATTAGCACTTGTTTTAGGGAAAATCAACAATGTGTTAAAATCTTCTGTAGGCTACTAAAAGTAGATATGAGACTGACAAATTGTAATGTGGGGTCTCTTGGGAAGGCCTCAGACTTTTATCCCAGCATTGCTGCTCAGAGCGGTTTGCCTTAGGACAGATTTCCTGAGCTCTTCTTCCTTCATCTGTAAAATGAGTTTATTAATCATACTTAGAAGTATCAAAGGGTGGTGTAATAATACCAGTAAAGGGCTTAACATGGTGCCTGGCATGCAGCAAGGAAATGCTAAACTTGGGTTAGCTGCCATTTGTTTTTGTTTTTGTTTTTGGCCTTTGTTTTTAAAGTGCCAACCTTAGTCATTTTTATTTCTGCAATTTGGAAGGTTGGAATGTAGGAAAAAGAATGTCCAGAACTAAGGATCTATGTCCTTTAATGGTTAGTACACAGATTGCATGTTTCATACTGAGTTTTCAAAAAGTAAAATAAACTTTGCGTAAGAGGATATGAATTTGGAAGTGTTGCTTAAATTACTGATTTAGAAGGGAGAGGAAGGGAAGAAGAAACAAGCACGCTCATTTTGCACTTGGTCTGAAGAGCTCTTTTGTAGTCACTAAAGACATTTTTTAAAAATTGGGAGTGTTAGGATGTCGTGCTTTCGTTTTCTTTTTAAATTTTATTGACGTGGTCTGACTTGGTTCTGTTCCATGTGGACATAGCAGACGGGAAGGGAGGAGAGATGAGCGTGTCTTCTGGGCCTGTGCGGGCTGGGCCTGAGGTCCCGGTGCGTGGCCTGGGCCTCGGTCTGAGGAAGGTCTCTCTAGCGGGCATCTGTACGCGGGTTAGTACAGTCAGGAAGCATCCTGAGGAAGCTCATCTCCTCCTCCTTTTCGCTAAAGGATCTCTGCTCAAATTAAGAGAAATACAGAGCTTAGGAGGAGCTTCCCGCTTGTGAACATTGTGCCCCTCATCTGGCTAGACAGCAGGCCTGAGCTCCTTTGTCAGGCTCTGTGAGTGAAAAAGACCGCTGTTCTTAAAAGTCTGCAATTTGGGAAGTGCTAGACAATCAAGTGATACAGAAGGAGGACAGGAAACGGGGGGAAATCTGGAGCATAAGCTCTGGAGCTGTGTTGTTACTTCTTGGTAGCTATTGGGAGAGGAACCTCAAAAAGCCTACCCGTAGAATCATGCTTTGAAAGTACACATTCACGATTTTTTTGACTGAAGGAATGATTTTTGTGAATGTATTCATACGCCAAATTAAAATATGAGCTAATAAGTTATATCCAAACATACTAGGGAAAGAAGTACAGATTCTTTTAGAGTTCTTTTTTTTGCCTTTTTTTTTTTTTGGTTTCTTTTTTTTAGCTTAGTCATTCTGAGTTTTCTTATGAAAACTAGGATATTTTGAGCTGGGTTTGGTGATGCATGTCTTTAATCCCAGCACTCTGGGAGGCTGAGGCAGGAGGATTGTAAATTCAAGTCCAGCCTAAGCAATTTAGCGAGACCCTGAGTTCAGTGCCCCATGCCTTTCCCACCCCTCAGTTAGGATATTTTGATCTTTCTTCCTTCAAATAGCTGGAATTATTTATAATCTTCCTTTCATTTTCTCTTCCTTTTTTCCCTTCCTCATAATGTTTGACCTTTCAACTTTTGTTTATGTTTGGTCTTACTACATGTTTTATAGGAAGTGAATCATGTATTTGCTTTTCTCCTTATAACTATATAATTATCTAGTCCAAGAAATGTCTCAAAAAGAGCCATAGGAATAATTTTTGTAGTTACCCTGGAACCAGTCATTGTTTGAAATTCAAATGCTTCTGAGATCAGAATTGTTTTAAAAAGTTTTTACCTTCTTGCAACATTAGTAGATAATCCTAATGCTTTGTGTTTTCTGGGTATTGAGCATTCAGGAATAGGGTGTGGGGGTGTATGTGTGCGTGTGTGTGTGTACATGCATGTGTGTGTGTGTGTTTCAAGGGTCACTGGAAGAAAGTTTTTAACAAAATCTTATCAGAAAGCAAGCTGTCCATCATGAAGGAATGCTTCCTGCCTCACTGTTGTGAAGGTCTTCACTGCAGATTTAGACTGTTGAGGAGACTGGATTTTTTTTGTATATGGCTGTACCTTTATCTCCTCTTTTCCTTGATTCTTACTTTGTTTTTTGTTGCCTGTACTTGCTAAATAATGGTCCAGTTCAAGGAATTTAGTTTTATAATGTCATAAATATATTTGAAATCCACCCACTCCATCTGAATAATAGCTAATGATAATAATAATAATATTAATAGTAGCTAGCATTTAGTGTTTCCTAGGTTTTTCAGACATGTACTACATCGTTTATTCTTCCCGATGACCCTGTGATTGGATTCTATTATTATTATTCAGAAAATAGCAGGGCCGGGATTCAGATTTAAGAGTCTGGTTCAGATGCTGCAATCCTGCCTCTCTGATAGGCAAAGAAAGACGCCACTTCTTAAAGGGACAGGAAGCATTTTTACTACACTTGTATTTGAATTTTATATTTGAAGGCAATCATCTATTATATTATATTATATACTGTATATATTATATTATATACTGTTCATTATATTAACTATAGGTTTCTAATATCTTATTCTGTTATGGAGAAAGTAAGAAAAGGCATAGCAATTCACAGTATTTCTCCCTCTGACCCTCTTTTAGGGGAGAATGTATTGATTGTACTTGTACACCAAGCTTTGCTATATCCTGATCATATTTTTGATGTGTGTAGTATGTTGTTTTAATTCATTTTTGCTTTTGGAAGTTCCATATCTGCATAGAAACATGGCTGTTCATATTTACCTTCTGTTATGGGTTCTGTGTAGATGTCCCCCCAAAACCTCATGTGGTAAGAGGTAGCTGGATCTAGAGTGTGTGATTACTAAATTAGTCCACTGATCAGTTTGGCATGGTTCTGCTGGGATCAAGGATGTGACGCTAGGATTAAGGGTATTCGGATTAAGGGTGGGAGTACTGCCCACCCTAAAGACAGGTAGCCTGGATAAGACATAAAATACAGGGAGAAGCTGGTTAGCCCTTTTGCTCGCATTCTTCACTTTGCTGACTTCTGCTGTCTGCCACGCCACCCTGCCTGGGACCCAGCTGACTGTGGACTGAAACCTCTACAAACTGGGAGCTAATAAACCTTTCTTCCCCTAACTTTGGATGTTGGGTATTTTGTCTCAGCAACGAGAGAAAAGTAACTGAGACACCTTCTTTTGGGGGTGGGTTTTGGAAATGATTATCCTGATGCCAGGTATGAAGAGCCGACGTACATTATGTGCAGCCAGCCTTCTGGGGAATTGAGTATTTCTCAGTGCCGGTTCACCATCCCTTTTTCTGGAGTCGCTTGTCCTCTGTTCTTGTTTCCCTCTGCTCAGTGATTTCCTCAGCTTCCGCCTTTGCGTTCCGTGGTCGGCGGTGCAGTTGAGGGTCAGCAGCCCGCAGCCCCAGCGGTGCTCTCCTTGGTTGTCCTCCCTGTGGGCAGAAGCAGCCTGGGCTTTGTGTTGTAAAGGGCCCTCTGCTGTCGCCGAGCCGCTTGTGGAAGCCAGTTACGTGTCCACAGTGGAGTTTCCTGGCCAGTGTCGGGAAAGGGCAGTTTCTCTGTGAAGGCTGTGTGGGAAGAAAATAAATAGTGTGGTAGCTCCACAAAACCACTGTTCGTGAAAAAGCTTTGTGGATTTTATGTTTCCGTATATTTGGAAGTTACTAATTTGAGTCAGCTCTTTGCTTTTTATTGTACATGTGGGTGCTGGGATTTTATGGCGCATTTCCTGTCCATACCTCTTAGTTGATGAGTCTGGAATGGGGATATATTTTAATCTTACTTTATTAGTGGAGGATGGTGTATAAATCTAAATGAACTTTGCAGTCATATCTTACAACTGTTTTAAAGAGACAGTGGGCCTTAAAAAAAATTGAAACTCTTTTTCTGAAGTATATTCCAGCAAAAAATGAGTGGTGACCCAACTATTGTCTTTACTTTTCCTGTAGTTCATTGTATTCCTGCTCTCAGAATGGCTGGGCCTTTAAGAGGTAACAGAAGTCCCTACTACACAATTAATAGAAAAGGACATCTGTAACAGTGAATAACAGGCTGAGGATTTAGCTCAGTGGTTAGAGTGCTTGGCTCACAAGCACAAGGCCCTGAGTTTGATCCCCAGCACTTAAAAAAAAAAAAAGTGTATAAAGTGCATGCAGATAATTCACACCTTATGAAAATATGTCACTCCATTTTTGTTGACCTCGATGAAGACATTCTAATGGTTTCTAAAACTATGTGGTTTAAGGAAAGATTCGTGCAGGACAACCTCAAATTTTCATCTTTGGTAAGATGGGAAAATTATATGGTTCTGTACTTGTGTGCGTATGTGTTTGGGGAAGGGGGTGTGGTACTGCTGAACCCTTTGAAAGCAATTTTGACATTTTACTTTACTGCAGCATGTATATCCTAGAAATAAGGGTATTTTTCCTAAGACTACTGCATTACTGTGTAATGCGTAAGAAATAACGATAGAGCAACTCCATACTGTTGTGTTGAATACAATTTATATCTAACTTCCTCAGTTATCTGCAGATTTTCTTTTATAGCTCTTTTTTAAACAACACTTAATGTCCACACATTGTATTTGCTTATTTCTATATTGTTTTAATATCTGAATTAATTTCCTTTATCCTTTTTTAAATCTCAGTCTCTCTGTCTCTGTCTCTCTCCTTAATGGTGACTTTTCAAAAAAAGCCCAGACCAATTTTCTTGTAGTAATTCATGTTTTTTATTTGTTTCTTCCTGGAGTCATCCCAGTGAGGTTGGAAAATACTCCTGTCATAGGAGAAAGGAGCCACATGAGATATGGAAAAAAAATCCCCAGGGAATTGGACAGTGACTGAAAGTAGTTATTACTCAGTTAAGGTGAGATGAGAACAATTAAAAGAGGTTCTTTGCAGATGTTAGGGAAAAAATAGGAAAGAAAAAGGCTGAAGAGAATGCATGTGGCGAGGAGGCGCGTCAGGTGAGTTGCTCGTGAAGAGGGACGAGGGTGGCAGCCGTTGTCCCGCTCCTGCAACGTTAGATGTTCACCCTGTATTGCCTGCGTGCCTGGCTGATGAAGAAATGCTGTGGGACTTTCCATACTGAGCAGGGCAGCATCGTGAGCCCAGATCAGCTTAGCTGCTGTTGGAGAAGCAAAGATGTTGTATGTATTATATCTTTTGTGAGCATGTTACCGGATTTTCTGTGGAGATACTGCATGTGTGTGGTATTAATATTTTGTACTGCTTCTTGCAGACTTTCCGAAGACAGATTTGGAGCCAGGATCTTATACTGTGGCCCTGTGTGTTTTGTAATGACTGTGGAGGTACTATGATGGGAAGTATGTGGGCATTGTAGTGGGAAGAGATTCAGGATCTGCTTCTGGGTTGCAGTACTATTTCTGCTCACATTAGTAACATGGCCCTATTCAGACACCAGCCTCCACCGTTGCCCTCTCGTTGACGTTGAAGCCCTCTCGTGTAGGGAAAGGAGCAGGGTGGGTCGCACGCAGTGCCGAATGCGGAGCCTGGCACGTGGTGGGTGCTTGGTGTACCTTAGTGTCTTGGCAGGGATTTTGCTGAGGCTCAAGTTAAGTGACTAAATTAATGTGAAGTCCCTTTGTAAAGAATGAGTTATTATACAGAAAATTTAGCTGTTGTGTAGGAAATACAACATGGGTAGACAGAAAGCCATGTGGCCTTTCTATTCCATTTACATTGTAGAAATTCCTTTTAAGAATGTCCTAAGAAATATTGTTAAGTGCTAGAAAAATAACATTTCATTTCAGAAATCTGCTTTTTAAGAAAAAGAATGAATAAAGTATAAAACACCATAATCATTTATGCTTCTGTGTATGAAGAAGTGACTGTTTTGATCTCTCAGCGCCATTCACCAAGACCAGTATGCTTATTTGACTATATTTATAGTCAGAATGCTTTCCTTTTTGATGTAACATGAGGAATTCATTTTATTTTTTGAACATTTTTATTACAGAAAAAGTGGTTACAGTTTTTGCAGTTTGACGGTGGGGAAAATATCTAGCTCATAGGGACTGTTACTCTGTTAACCGTTAGAGATTTTTATTTTTGGTGCCTCGGACATGGTGTGTAGAACCAGCCGGGAAGAGTAACCGTTAGCATTACAGGTTAGGTACCTTGTTAGGTCACTTGTTTAGGTACCTGATTGTCTCCCTCGAGGGAGGCAGAATTTCCCCTCCATCCTCTTAAGGTAGTGGCTGGGCCTGAGAATTATATTGGTGTAAAACAGATTAACAGGAGGAGAGCATACAGTTGCATTTAATGTAAGTATTGGATGGCACAAGAGCCCTCGTAAAGGAAAAAAGACTCAAGGAGTCAGTTGGTGTCCAACAGTGATGCCTGCATTGGACAGGAGCAGTAAGTTGTGAAGAGGTGAGCAGGCAAAGGCCCACAGTCGGGACAGTCAGTTGGGTCTGGAAGAGCCTGTGCAGATGAGGTAGGGGAAACAGGTGTGTTTCAGTTTGTCAGTCTTCATAATAAAAATGCTCCTTTCCTTGAATGGGGAGGGCATCTTTCACATGGGAATTTTATCTCCCGCCTTTAAGAAATAGCAGGAAAGTCAGAGAGATCTTGCACCTACTCTTCCTCTAGTGCCCCTGGACTTCATCAGTGTGCCAGAGTGGCATATCTCGCTCGGATGGCTTCTTGTTAATCTCTTCACCCTGAAAGACCGATCGTTTTCCTCTGCCTCACTATTCGCAAAAGCTAAAGAGGCAGACCAGCTGGATCCCTCAGCACCCTTCCCTGCTGAGTGGAAGGTGGTCAAATGCTTCCATTTTTGGTTATGGTTTCATTATTTAAGCAAAATGTATGGAGAGTAAATCAGTCAATTTTGCTACATATAAATTCTCCTACTTTCTATTGGTCATGCGTGTGTATACCTAGACCTCTAGAAATCCAAGCAATAGTCCATCTGTGAACTCAGTTGATCTTTGCATCCATAGAGTTAAGATTTTTAAATTCAATGACAAATGTTACTTATTACAAAAAGATTAAATAAATGTGCTACTTTTCAAAACTTTTTTAGGAGGATAGAGGCCGTGCTCCAGGTTATTTAATCTTCATTATTTCTGTTTTGTTTGTTCCCTTTCCTTTTATAAACTGGAAAAGAACTATAAGACATAAGCTTTGTGTCCTGAGGAGTGAAATCTTTAGGCAGACTCCTTCATGTCTCTCTTGCCGTCTGTTACATATTGTGTTCTTAGTGCAAAATATCAAAGAAACGTTTATATTTACAAAATATTTGTTTGTTACTGTGCAGCTTGAAGATCATCATGAAATTTACTTGAGCCTATTACTGATTCTAAAATCTACAGCTATGCATGGCACAGTGGGATCCTAGGGCTCAGTTGATGTATACTGTATAACTTTGGTACAGAATGCATGTACATGTATGTTATATGTTTGAAGCTCTGTATTATATGCAGTTAATTTCTTGAACAGGGAAATTAAAAAAATCTATAAAATGAAAACAGAAACATTGTTCTGTGTTTGCTTGTAACTTTTTCAGTACTCATGTAGAATATACTTTATTAAATAACTTTCTGTCATGTTGGACTTACTGTTCAGCAACATTGAGAGAGAGCTAGTTAATCTCAAAGTATTGACATTTTAATTTGAGACAAATCTCTAAATTCTAAAGAATAGTTCTAAGAATAATTCTAAAGAAATTCTAAAAAATAGACTTTTCTTCCTCCTTCCCTAACTTTCCCTTTTTCCCATACTTTTCTGCTCTTCACCTTCAGCTTTTCCTTCCTTTCTTTCCTTTTAACTGCTTCCTCTTCTTCCCAGAGTTCTTATCCCGCCTTAGCTGTGTAGGAGATGCCGACTATGTAATTTCTAAG
This sequence comes from Hystrix cristata, assembly GCA_004026905.1. NCBI lineage: Eukaryota > Metazoa > Chordata > Mammalia > Rodentia > Hystricidae > Hystrix > Hystrix cristata. The sequence continues at coordinate 49,935 of PVJO010010107.1, forward strand.
AGCTGTTGCTTTTGCCTGGGTCCAAGAAGGCTCCTCTGGTGGCTTCATGATTAAATTTGCAATTATGTTATACAGTTTGGCCAATGATTTTGTAAATTGTGTAATAAATTTTCCTTATTTGCTTTTTAAAATCCAAAGTGATATATTTTATCAGTGTAGGGATTTTTTTTTTCTTTTTTTTTTTTTTTTGTGGTGCTGGGGATCGAACTCGGGTCCTTGTACTTACAAGGCAAGCACTTTAACCACTGAGCTAAATCCCCAGCCCGATAGTGTAGGGATTTTTTAATTGATCCGGTCAGTTCTTCCCTTTGCATGTTTAGGGCCAGTGAACATCTGCAGAGTAGCATTTCGTTTGTGGAAGAGACTGTGTAGCAGTATGTAGAATGATTTAGGACCAAGACTGGAGGAAGCCAGCATGATCGTTAGTAGGTTGTAGCAGTATATCAGATAAGAGATGCTAAGTGATTAGATCCTGAATCTATGTGGTATGATTGGAGAAAAAAGAACATACACACAATATTCCCTTGGGACATTGTCCTTTTGGGTAAGCGAAGAAGTGACGTGAAACCATTGGGTAAGCTGGGTGAACTGTGAAGTTCCTAGCTGGATGGTTAGTAGACACTGGACCTTTCCAGCTGTGTAGGAAGAACAGATTTCTGGGAGAAAAATAATGTCTTAGTTTTTAACATAATGATTTGTTTTTAGAAATAATTTCAATGTTGCAAGAAAGTTGCAGAAATGATATAAAGAGCATCCATATACCATTTATCCAAATTTGCCTACTGTTCACCTTTTGTCTTAAGTGCATTATTATTCATTGGTACAAACAAAAGTTTCTGTGTGTATTTATAAATACATATGCATGCAGACATGTGTACATTTTTTAATTGAACAGTTTGAAGAATTACACTGAATGTATCATAGTCCTTGAGTCCTAAATACTTCAGTGCAGACCTCTTGGAATATGGATAATCTCTTTAATAGGCTAAAAACTTCAGTAGATTTAATGATGTTATATTACTTCAATCCACCATTTCCCAGTGTTGCCAACTTTCCAGATACAGCAATTTTCTTCACCAAAATATTGAAGAAGAGTAATTAATTGTTTAACCATTGGGGATAATTGGAAGCCATGAATTCCTCTCAATAATAAATAAAACATGAACACATAAATAAAAGGGCTGTTAGTACAGTAGAATGCTGACTAATGATTTGAAATGTGGAGAATGGTGGAGTAGGAAAGAATAAATCATCCTTTTACAACCGTAATAATAAAGAAGGATTTGAGCAAGTATCATCATTAGATACTACATGTAGGGAATGAAATCTGATGAGGAGTGGTGTATTTTAATTGCCTTAAAGTGCCTCCCTGTGCACAGACTGCTCATTAGCATCAGGGAAAGGCAGTAACTATATAGTAGAGAAATCAGAGAATGAAATGGATGGTCAGAATCTGCATCTCAAATTGTTTCAGATCTCTCCAGTGGGACTTTCTTCGTGCTGGCTTCTGTGTCCTTTTACATGCCCCCATCATTTTTCTGAGCATCTCATCATTTTGATCCTTTATCATAAGGGTCATCTTGTGCCATTAATGCCCAGCGTTGCAATCAATCATTTCTCCTAGAAATCAGAAACCAGGGTCTGGATGCTTGGTGATTTCATCACTGCTGAGTGTCTTTGCTTCTTGGCCCTGTCAAGGAACGAAGTTAGAAGCTGTATGTGTTTCTGTGCACACACACACATCTCTGTATGATTTTCATGTACATGCTCATGTTACATGGATATGTTAGGAATATGGGTTTGGTTTTTTAGAAATATGAATTTGCATTGGCATGTCTAATTCTCTCTTTTGCTATGGTGACTGCCTGGCTCCCACTAATACCAACATTTTTACTTTTCTGCTCTAAATGAATGTTGTCTAAGATGGTTTCAAAATTGCTTCCTTTATATCATTTAAAACCAAAATGCAAATCTATACTTTGGCAGATAACCAGCTTTACTGTTTTCTGGTTTATTGGTTCAGTGTTTCTTTTTATAAATGATGAGTGGATGTACGTATTTTCTCACTTTCCTTGTTTTCTGACACAAAACATAGCATACTATCTGCTTAAAAATTTTGGCACTTAGCTCTGTCACTGAAAAGTATACCTTGGGAATCATTCCATATCAGTTTATAGAGATGGCTGTCATTTCTTTTCCTGTGTGCACACCAGTTTGTATACTCTATCTTCCATCTTTGTATATTTGGGTAGCTTCTCGTATCTCACAGTTAGGTGGTGCTGCAGTGAATAACCTTGTGTCTTGTATACTGTTGCAGGCATGTGTTCAGGATAAATGTAGGAGTGGGACAACTTGATCAGAGTGGCACATGCATGTGTAGTTTTACTAGATGTCCCCAAACTCCCTTCCGTAGGGGTTGTAGTCTTTTGCGTTCCCATCAGCAATGTTTGAGTGTGCCTGTTTCCCACAGCCTCTCCGACAGAGGGTATTGTCGAACTTCTGGATTTTTGCCAATGTGAAGGGCAAAGAAATGGTATCTTAGTGTAGTTTTAATGTGATATTTTTATTAATACTGAAGTTTAGCATCTTTTTACATCTTTACATATGTATATATGTATACATTAAATGGAGAGATACCCTTTCATGCCCAAACCAGAAAACTCTATTTCATTTATAGAATATGGAGAATAATTTAGGTTACTTTTAACTTTTTATTACAGAAAGTTTCAGATATTCATGTAGTTAACACTCGTGCATATCACCTAGCTTCAGTAATTACCGATTCTTTTGAAACCAGTGTACCCAGTGAGCTCCATTGTGAGTCTGCAGTTACTGGGAATTACCTTTGCGAAGGGGAAGGTTTGGACTCTCCTAGCCAGGTTTGGCCAGCTCTACTTGGCTCAGTGGTCTAGGCATCAGCCTTGCCCTTTAAAAGTTTTATGTCTTATTTCAGGTCAAGGTAGACACAAGTCACCTTGTTGTTGCTGTTTTTTTAAATTCCATAATTCAGTGTTACTAGAGTAGAACTATAGTATAACAGTGAAACATGTTATATCAGTTTGCTAGCCAGAATCTAAATGTAACACAGAAAATACTAAGAAGTTCTAATTTGCTTAATGAAATTTTCTTTGTACTGTAATTATTTCAAACCGAATCATATTGCTTGCGTTTGACAACTTCTACAGAAATTTTTTAATTAATTGAGTATATTAATTTTTCAGTGTATCAAGAGCACCTATTTAATTTGGAAAGATGACTAGCACTCAGAAGAGCTCTGGGGTTTCTTCATTTTGTTTATAAGGGCCTGCTAGTTAGAACCGCATTCTGGGTGCACCGACACCCACTTAGTACTGCGTTAGGGTTGCGGAGTAGCTTTTCTGCCAGCTGAAGTAGAAGCTGATCAGCGAGCTGGTGTCATGTACTGAGAATCACAGTATCTTTCTGAAAATACTGTAGCAAAGGAAGAAGTGAAATCACTCAGTGAATTCATCTGTGGCTCTCAGTCATTTTCGTAAGCCCACATCTGGTTTCTTTCCCTCACTGAGAACACCAGTGGTAGCGATCTCTGCAAGACCGTGTTTCTGGCAAGGCGCGGGGGAGAGGCCTGGCGTGATCAGGGGCGTGCTGCTGTATGGCCCATGGCCAGCCCTCTTCCTGTGCCCGTCTCGTGGGCACTGACTACATGGACTGAACGTCACCTTTTGCTTGCATTTTGCGTTTCTTGACCTGTTGTTTTTATGTTTTTCCCTTTTTAGTTTGTGATGTTATTCATTCCTTTCCTAAAATTATAGGTTGTCCATAAATAAGATGGTTTTCTTATAGCTAGCCAGACTGTTGATAAAACGTGAACTTTTTATAATTAACACTTACCCCTAAATACAGAAAGGGCTGTACTTTTGTGGATTAGGAACAGGAACTGTAATTTCGGGATTAGTTTATTATGAAACAGGGCTTCTTTATTAGTTCGTGGGAATAGTGGCGTTCCCGATTAGAAAACAGCATGGTAAGTAATTGGTTTTGCACCACTTGCCAAAGGCATGACACATTTTGGAGAGTGTTTTTTTGGTATAAAAAAGACCTTTTCTCCCTAATACCTGTTAACCGAGGTTTGTACACTTAAAGCTTTTACTGCCTAGAGGGTCTGTAGGTTTGTGGTGGTGTTTTTTTCTTTCATTCTACAGTTTGTTAAAAGTCTGAGTGAACGTATTTTTCTTTTGGGAGTCTCATTTTTAAACTGGTGTAAAGAGAATTCTAGATGTAGAAACAGAAATAAAGTAAAAATAGACAACTGAAGACCTTAAGCCTGCAACAGACTTGGCTTTTCTTTCTATAGCGCGATTGTGAGTTTCTCTTGGCTTGAGTGTCAGGTTCATGCTATCAAAACAAAAGCCCTCTGGGTTCATTTATAGGCATCTCCTTTAATATGGTTAGGGAATTGGAAACTTTATTTTAATATTGAATATATACTTTGACAGTTGTACTCTATCAGATTTGGAAGTTTCATTGTAATAAGCTTTAGATCTAAATAAATTTTATGTTTTAAGAATAATATTAAATGTTCTACATTTTTAAATTGTAGTAAAGTGTACGTAACCTAAAAATTGCTATTTTAACCCTGTTTAAATGTATGGTGGTATTTTACACATTCAGGATATTTTGTAACCATCATCTCTATTTATAGAACTGCTTATCATTCCATAGAGAAACTACCCATTAAGCAATAATTCCCCCATTCCCATTTCTCCTGGATCCTGGTAACCTCTCTTCTGTACTTTTGTCTCTATGAATTTGTTTATACTAGATATTTTGTGTAAGTGTGATCATAAGATATTTTTATCTGCCTTTTTTCACTTAGTTAAAAACTATTTTTTTTTTTTTTAATTTTGAGGCATGGTTTCCCTATGTTGCCCAGGTTGGCCTAGAACTTCCAATCCTGCTGCTTCAGCCTTCTGAACAAATAGAATTATAGCCATTATATGAGGAAAAATGATGTTAAATCTAGCTAGTTTCTGGTTATTGAATTGATGTTATACTATCTTTGAAAAAAAGTGATTACAAAGACCAGTTAGTAAAGGCTCAAAGTAAATGAACCTTTAGTTTCATGTGAAATGTCACTTTTATTTTAGTTCCAGAAGTAATCTAGTTACTTGAACTCTGCAGGACTTTTCAAAAAAGTAATGATTGGTAATTTATAAGGAATATTTCAATAAGAAGCTAGCTATGACAGACTCTTGAGCCAGGTATGAATGACTGAGTTTAGGCTCTTTTTATGAAGTATCTGATTAATATTCTGTTCCTCCAGACCGTGACAAAGATCAGCAAATTAGGAGAATATCAGATATATTTTGTTTTACTTACTCAAGACACAATTTTATTTTTTTTACTTTTCCAGAGTAGGTTTGTGCCTTCCCTCCCCTCTGTTATAACAGAATATTTTCCCCAATACTTTCACCATAGTCGAACACATTATTGGGGATTTAAAATTAAGAAGTAGAAATATATTGGGACAAAAATACTGATTTATGAATTAGAAGCAAAACTCTTAAGAAAGTACAATTTAACCTTTTTAAAGTTTATTTCAAAGTTATTTATTCCACCAAATGAGTCAGCACATAAAATGGAGCTCTTCACATTTTATGAAGAGCTCGTTCTTCACTTTTCTTTCATAAATGTCAGTTCTTAAATACATATTGGCCAACCTTGTTTCATCCATATCTTCATGCATTTACTCTATCTCTGCCTGCATTATTTTTAAACAAACCCTATCGGTAACTATTTCAGCAGAGGCATGTGGGGGTGTGTGTAGAGCAGAAGACTGCTGCAATAGTACACTTTAGCATAAATCTAGTCAATAAAAACTTTACGAGTTTTTGCTGTGGCCTAAATGTGGTGACTCAGTGCTAGGAGTAGAAAGATGTTTAAGACATGATCTCTGTCCTAGAGGAGTCTATGTTGGGTTCAGAGACTGTTCTTGTGGGAGAATTTTGGGCTCCGAAGTCCTGAAGAGTTTGATTCTAGTTTTAGAAAAGCAATAAGAACTCTTGAGCCAAATAAAAATGGTGAGTTGTTCTTACTTGGTGTGTTTGACTCAGGTTCTCAAGAAGAGTTAATACAATGTCCTTCTGGTCCATTTATCTTTAAAGGAGGAAAAAAAAAGAACTAGATGTCAGTAATACAAGAGTTTAGAATATACAGACTTGGGGTCATTAGTACTTTTATACAGCTATTAAGGCCTACAGTTAGGTATGAATTAGAATGATGGAAAACCAGGTGCACCTTTATCATACTGATTTATACATGTTTTTGGAACAGTTGTGGTTTGAAATGTATTTCCATTTTAAAATGTGTTGGTGAGCGTTTTTAACGTAGAAAGTCTGCCATATATGCCAGTTAAGGTGTTTCATTTAATGTGTTCTGTGATTTTCCTTGAGCTGTTGATGACATCTAATTTCAGATCAATCCCATCTTTACACTTTCTACATGTCTGTTGATTCCACTGACCATTTGCTTTCCTTCTTGTTGCCGCTCCGTCTTAGGCTACCATCCTGTCTAAATTGGACACTGTACTTCCTTTTTGCTTGTACCAGAAGAGGCTCCTGTGGAGCCCTTTTCCATACTGTGCAGGAGCCCTCTGCATGGAATGCAAATGGAATTCTCCTGCTCCACCTGTTGAGACTCCCGGCATCTCTGTGCTGCTCTGGTGAAGCTCCATGTGTGGCACATAGAGCCTTTCCTGGCCCAGGTGGTGCTCCCGTCTCCAGGCCTTCCTCTGAAGGCTGCTGTCAAGGAGATATGCACGCCCCACCCACTGTCCTCTGGAATGGCTCCCCTGCCTTCCCCTCCCCTTTCATGTGGAACGTGGTACTGCATTCTAGTGTGCCGACATTCCCGGGCTCACCTTTTTAGGGTACTTACATGGTCCCAACAGACAGCTTTTTAGTGTCCCCTCTACAATGCTCAGTGTTGTATTTCTTGTTTCCACAGGGCTTGGAAAGGGGAGTCAGATAAAGAAGGGGCACAGATTGGCAGCTGTTGGGTGAATGATGTGTGTTAGTTACCTGTGAGGTGATTCTCAGCACCTTAAACTTTGGTAGCATAAAAAAGCAAGCACTTGCTCTCTCATTGAGTCAGGTCTGCAGGGTACAGCTGAGTGGCTCTGGCTCAGTGCTCAGAGATTACAGTCAGGATGCTGACTGGTTCGAAGAGCTTGACTGGAGCAGAAGGTCCCTTCCCAGGATAGCTCTCCCTGGTGCGGGAAGCCTGCCTGCTACTGTCCTGGGCCTCCGTAGGGCCACCTGCGTCTTTTCTCGAAGTGGCAATTGGCTTCCTTCAGAATGGGCAATGGTCCAGAGAGAGATCAGACCTGACGCCTTCCATGACCTGGTCACATTTGGTCCCTCTGCCACATTCTGTTCTGTAGAAACATGTCGTTAAGTGTGTAATCCTTGACTAAGGTGCAGAAGCCAGACTCTACCTTGGAAAGGGAAAGTATCAAAGAAATTGTGGATATATTTTATAGCAAACACAGAGAGGAACAGTAATTTATGCTTCTCCCTTTAGATCAAAATTGGTCATTTTTCCTCTTTCTTAAACACATTTGGCCAAATGGAAATACTTTGAAAATTTTTAAAGTACAGTATCCTTTTATTAAAATGTTTTGTTTTCGTTGCTACAAACTAGCCAGGTTGCATATATATGTGTGTGTATTATATATATATATAAAATTACTTAATTGAGCTGGTTATTATCCAGATAGTCATAATTTTATTGCAGCTCTTTCACTTGGATTCTGAAAATAAGGAAGTCATCCTTTAACTTCTATACTACCTGTAAAATGAGTGGAACACAAAACCGTGCCCTTAAAAAAAGGAAACTTGTCTGTCAGTTGTATTTGTGCACTTTTAAGAGAGAAAATCATAGCCTTTTAAACTTATAGTTTAAAGCATAATTGAAACTGTTCCAAAATTAAAGTCTTCGTAACCTAATGTACCTGCCTTGTTCATTCGAGATCATTTGCATCCTTAATATATGCCGAACATTTTGCTTGGTGCCGGGTGCGTGCCCGTGACAAAGCAGACGTCCCCTGTCTGTGTGGACCCTGGGCTTGGTGACAGGTGGATAATGATGGTTGTGTACCAGTACCCGTGAGTGCTGTCTGTGAATGGAAGAAGATGGGGTGGGTGGAGGTGCTTCTGCTCGCCCGGAAAGGCTTGTCAGAGATGCCTGGAAGCCAAGGACTGATGGAGCCGTCTGTGCCAGGGACCTACCGGAAGACGGAAAGCCCTGCAGTGTGACCAGTTGGTGCACAGAGAGTTGAAAGGATGCCTGGAGATGTCCAGGGGGAGAATGGAATGAAGCTTGAGAGGTAGAAAGGAGTTTAAGGATCATAATAAGGAGTATGGAATTTATTCAGCACATTGAAAACCGTTGAAAGGTTTTGAAGTGACATATTATGGTTTCTGTTAATTAGAAGGGCAAAGTGCTTTGGCTGCGTCAGAAAGACTAGGAAGGGAGAGAAAGTGGGAAAATAGTAAAGAGACATTACAGTAATCTGCGTGAAAGGTGGTTATGGCTGCTCAATCTCAAGCGATTGGAGAGAAAGGATGGGTTTGAGGTCCGAAGGTCCAGTGAGACTCCACACAGCATGTGAGGGAGGAGGACAACAAGGACAGTACCAGATGGGGGCCAGAGTGGACAAGCAGGTGGGTAGCATCCTTGGACAGTGTAGGCAGTGAGAGAGGACATGGTGTGTTTTGAGCATGTTGATTTTGTGAAGTCTGTCATCTGGTGGAGTCGATCAAGCAGTCCTGGAACTCAGTGGCTTGGGAGGAGATGTATATGGCAGATTCGATTTCCAGTTGTGCAGTGGATGAGAACCTTTTTAGGCAGAGAACAGCCCCAGGAACTCTGTCTTATAGAGTTTGTGTGTGTGGACCATGTTCTTGGTTTCTTTGTAAAAAACATGACAAACTATAGTACAAAAACCTCGGTTTATTTGTAGTAGCATATATGTTAAAACATGTATACTTTCTTATTTTTCTTGTTTTTAAAATTTTGACAGCAGAATATATACAAGAAAGAGGTTTGAATCTCCACTCAGCTGGTCATTTGTTGAACAAATGAGTAACCAGTCGTGTGACTGGAGTTTTTGCTTCTTTAGCAGAAGTGTTTTGAAGGTTAGACGAATTAATTTATTTAAAGTGCTTAGGCCAGTCTTTGTACCTACTAAACACTCAATATTCTTTGTTTTTCTTCTTTTGCTTCTAATTTGTTTACATGTATGTCTGTGAGCAGTAAAGCCATGTTGAGACAAAGGGTCGTATTTAATGCTTGTATCCTCCTGTTCTTTCACGGCTTTAGATAGGTGCATACAGATCAGATAAATATACATGTATAGCCTAGTTTTAAAATATCTTAAACTATCTTACGTGTTCATGTACTATTTCTATCCTGCTTTTTCAGTTATAACTCTGCTGCCTTAAAAGAAGGTTGTTTCTTAAATAATGAAACTTTTAAGATAAAGGATTGTTTTGAAATATTTTTGAAGTGTAATGAATAGAATGAATTAAAATAGTGTAAGAATTATTTCTATTCTCATGTTATTAAAGCCTTGTAATTACTAATGTAGAATTCTTAGTTGCATATTAAATTGTACACTGTCAGATATAAAATTGGACAATCTAGTACTCTGAAGACATAATGAAAAGGTTTAGTTTGAATCTACCTATAAGGACTGCTCCTAATTTTTCCCCCTCTCCTCTTTTCCTCTTTTCTTCTTGTCCTCCTAAATAAAAGCAGTGACTTAAACTCCTCATATGTGGTGTGCTCTGAAAATGTTCTAGATTTTTATGTTTAAATTATATATCCCCTGAGGTTTTCCATTACTTCATGATAGGTGACCATGTGTTTACCAATACCAAGGCGAAAATAGATTATGTATATTATATTAGTTTTCTGTCAGTTTTAGACTATCTAAATATCTCAGCATTACAGATACATACCTAAGGTAGCAAATGTGTTCCTGAAAAGTCGTTGGAAAGGTGTATTATAAATAAAAGTACTCTCTGGAGCGTAAGATACATGATGTTTAGAAATATTTATTAGTATTGAATTTAAGTAAGTTAGAATAATTTACCATTTAAAATGATAAATAAAAAGAGAGTGTGTAATAACTTTTCCTTCTCCTCCTTCACTGCCGCCACCCCCATCACCCTGGACAGGTTGTAAAGGTTCAGCATTTACCTCATGACAGCTGCATACTATCTGGCCCACAGTGAAAGTTAATTGAATGAGTGAGAATTTGTGTTTTCAATCTTAAAGTGCTAATTTTCCAAACATCCTCTTTTCTCTAAGACCCAGTTTTTTTTAACTTTATTTTTTATTAGTACGAATTTATCATACATGATGATCACATTCATCATAGGGAATTTGTACCTCTACATAAATACCTTAATTCTTTTTTTCCCATTCCCCTCCCTCCCTTCAACCCTTCTTGTCCTCCCCACTTACAAAAGCTTTGTTTCCATTGTTTTCCTTCCATTCTATTTTTTCTCCTTTTCCCTTCCTTCCCTCCTTTCTCCCCCCTCCCTTGTTCCCCTTCCCATTTGACCATGTTCTTCCTACTTCCCAATGTCTATCCTGCATTATTCTTCTTGTTTACCCTTTGGGTTTCTCACACAAGAAAAACAATGTGATATTTAAACTTGTGTGTCTGATTTATTTCACTTAAGATTATGGTCTCAAGGTGGATCCAATTTCCTACAAATGACTCAAGTTTATCTTTCTTTATGGCAGAGTAGCGCTCCATTGTGTATAAATAGCACATTTTCTTTATCCTTTCATCTTCTGGTGGGCATATGGGCTGTTTGTAAGATGTAGCCATCATAAATTGTGCTGCAATACTCTCAGATGTGCATGTAACACTGTGGTATGGTGCGTTTAACTCTTCTGAGAAGATACCTAGAAGGGGAACAACTGGGTCAAATGGAACCTCTAGTTTTAGTTTTTTGAGGATTTTCCATACTAATTTCCATAGTGGTTGTACCAGTTTACACTCTCACCAGCAGTGGAAAGGCACCCCCCCACCCCATCAGCATTTGTTATTAGTTGATTTCTTGACAACAGCCGTTCTTTCTGGAGTGAGATGGAATCTCAGTGTTGTTTTAATTTGCATTTCTCAAATGACCAGTGATGTTAAGCATTTTTTCACATATTTATTTGCTGTTTGTACTTCATCTGAGAAATGTGTGTTTATTTCAGATGCCCATTTTTGGATTGGGTCTTTAAATTGGGAAGATCTGATTCTTTTTTTTTTTTTTTGAGGTCTTTATATATTCTAGATGTTAGTCCTTTGAGGAGTAACTGGCAAAATTTTTGTGGGTTGTCTCTTCACTCTGTTGGTGGCTTCTTTTGCTGTGCAAAAGCTTTTTAATTTGATGTGATCCCAGTTGTTGATTCTTTGTAATATTTCCTGTGGATCGGGGTTTTGTTCATAAAGTCTTTGCCTACACCTATGGCTTCTAGAGGTCTACCTATTATATCTCCCAGAAGATTCAGTGTGTCTGTTTTTATATTTAGATCTTTGATCCATTTTTTTAGTGCATGTTGGGAGATATGGAAGATGCAGGTTTTTGTTGTTATTGTTGTTTGTTTGGGATTTTCATTTGTTTGTTTCTTTTTGCAACAGGGTCTATACTATGTATTCTAGGCCGGCCTTGAACTCACTGTGTGACCCAGGCTGGCCTCAAACTCGTGGTGATCCTCCTACCTCAGCCTCCCAAGTACTGAGATTACAGGTATAAGACCTGTATTTTGGGGTCTAAAATTGCAGAGAAAATGATTTATTACTCATTTAAAAATATGTTGTTTGCTATTCTGCAATAAAAATAATCCATGACTTGTTCTTAATGCTTTTGGGAAACCTGTTTTCTGTTAGTTCCCTCATTTTGAGTGCCTCCTAGTGTTCCTTCTCATAGAGAATACTGTATTACATACAGATGTTTTTAGTCTGGTTAGATCTGGGAATGGGCTTGGTTAATGACTGACATACTAAAATGACTGGTAAAAGCTGGTCGTGGCGGAGGCTCTAACTCAGTGAGCGGGCACTTGCCCAGCACATATGCCTCGTGCCCTGCACCGCACACACACACACACACACACACACACGTGTATGCACCATTTATAAAAGCTCATACAGCAATCTTGGCCTCATTTTTTTTTATCATACCATTAGATTTAATTTTATTTTAATTTTTAATAGTAAGAAAAAAATGCCTCCCCCATATATTTCTGCAGTCACCCGTAAGTTCTTTTATAACTGTTAGATTGAACCATACTGATACTGTAGCTTTTCTGAATCTAACAAAAATGACAATTTGACTCTACCTAATTGAAAATAACATTTTTTTCTAAAAATCTTTATGTTCTTTGTGGTTTGGGTTGATTTTAGCTATTTGTGACTTTTCATCGGACAATTTTATTTTTAAATCCTGAAAAAAAACCACTTCTGGAAACTTTGAGCACTACAAGTGTTTAGTTAGCTGCTATTTGTTAAGCTTCTAGTATTTTGGTACCAAGTATAGAGCTTTCATGTGCTCTCTCTAATCCCAACAATAAACCTGAAAAGGAGGAATTAATTGGCAGAGCTAGGATAGGAGCCTGTTTTATGATCGGTCTCAGAAATCACATAGTATCAGTCCCAACACTTTAGTTGTTAGAAGTGAATCCCCCTTAAAGAGGAACTGAAATAGGCTTTTCCTTTTGAAGGTAGGAGAGTGGACTAATCTGCTGATGTTTTAAAACCACCATGAAATGCTAGGGACTTTTGGATGTACTTTCTGTCATGAGGGAAAAATTTATTTTGCCCTTTTAAAAAGTTGTGTTCCCTTTGATCTGGATGTAAATGATTTACCAAGGATTGATATTCACTCCTGAGTTTGTTCTCTTCCAGATTTTAACTTGAGATAAGGATTGCTAATTGTACACAGTAGAATCAACTAGGTTGAATGTTAGCCTTTTACAGAGCTATTAATCATCTTCTTGATTTTTGTGTTTGGTTTTTTTTTTACATCTATCTTACTGGAGTTACAAAATGACAAACTTCTCAGTTGCTTTTATTGTCATTCCTGTGAAAGCACCGTCCTCTTGTTTTCCCTGCTACTGTCTTCGTGTTGTATCTACTGCATTTACCTTTTGTATTGATTCCGGTGACAGTGTACGGACTGTGGACAGTGGTCTGTAGATCTGGTTGCTGAAAGGAAATCATAGAGAAGTGCAGAGCTCAGATCTATGGTGGGGTCTGTGTGCATGAGGTGCTATGCCAGATTTTCTCTGCAGCTTAGAGCTGGGAAGGACTTTGGGAGCAGAGTGAATACACAGGTGTGAAGAAGGGCTGATGGCCACAACCTATGCCGCACCTCTGTGTTTGTGGCTCATCCAGAGAGCAGAATGGAGGTATTCTGAGGTGCCTCGAAGTGCAGTGTTTCTTCACTTAACTGACCAGAAAGTATAGAAATCTGTGTTTTTCTGCAGAAATAACTACTTCTGCATATCTAGTCGCTATTTATATTTGAACAATTTAATTGGCTTTACTTACAAAGAAGCCTGGCATTTGTTAATTCTTTCCTTTTATGTGCCATTATGGCTAAAACACTCTGAGTAATAAATGGATATAGGAGGAGATCGTGTTTGGGACGATGAAAATACTGCATCCAGGACTTCATGTTCACCCTGAGATGTCAGTCTCTCAAACTGTGCGGAAAGAGTCACAGAGAAATACTGGGATTGTATTGGTTAATGCGCTATACCACCAGGAATAAAACTCACGTGTAGGGACCCAGAGCATGCCTTCTGATCTGATGTCACTTGGCAGACTCTCACATCCTTGGCCTGGGTGTTCAGAAGCTGTCTCCTTGATGTCTTTGGTGTGTGAAACCATCTGATGAAGTTTGAATGTGTCCCCTCCAGAATCAGGCATTGAAGCCCATAGCCATGGCAATGGTGGGTGGAGGTGACCAGGACGGAGGCACTGATAGAGAGGCTGCACAGAGCATTCTGTGTCCTGCCCTTTGGCCTCCCACTCACCTTCCCGCCCGCTCTGAGGGTGCAGCAGCAAGCCCTGCCCTGGAGGCAGAGGGTGGCTCCCAGCCCACTGGATTTACTGGCAGCTGCTCTGTTGAACCCCAGCCTTCTAGGTGTGGCAGTCAGACCTGGAATGTGAATCCGTGGTGCAGCACACCTATGAGGTCCTGTCTTTGTTTTGTGCAAGCTCCTGGTGGAGCTTAGGCGTTAAGCCTTAGGTAGCCACAAGTACTTAGCATTCTTAGGAACGTGGAGGGCTGCTGCTTCTCTGAAGGATGTCAGGTTTCCTTGTGATTCCTTTTGATACAGAAGCAAGTTTGGGGCTAAAAGGAAGGCAAAAACCTCTGGAATGGGCTGGGGATTTAGCCCAGTGGTTAGAGTGCGTGCCTCGTAAGCACAAGGCCCTGAGTTCGATCCCCAGCACCAAAAGAAAAAAAGAAAAACCTCTGGAAATACCGATAGCTACTCAAGTTGGAGTTGATGGGTGAAGCAAAGGAGGTGTTTCTGACTGTGATTAATTATTAATGTTTCTTTTAGGAAAAAGCAGCAAAGTTGCAGGACTGTGACAACAGAGAGAGGGAGGCGGGAAGAACATTTTGTACTAATCATTGTCTCACCTGTCTTGATGCGATGGTTGAAAGGTTTTATGTCCGTGGGTAGCAAGTGCTAATGTTGATATGGTATGCTTCTTAAATTTTTTTAAGAGGCAAGTATTTGGAAAACAAGCTCTTTCCTCCTTTCTGTTGGCCTGGGCATGGGCAGTTGAAACATCCGTCTGACTCTATATGTGATTTCCTTTGAGTACCAAATAAAAATCAGATGATATACATATTTGCAAATTTAGTATGAAAAGTCATTACCTCCAATTCAACAATGTCCAGTGCAACTTTGAGCAACAGTGAAAACACTCTGTACTGCTTTTGTCCATCACAGTGATCACTAGCCACACTTGAAGTGTGCCTCATGAACCGAGGAACTAAATTTTTTATGTAATATATTTAAATTAATTTGGAGGTAAGTTTCGTAGCCACACAGAGCTAGTGGCTGCCATGTGGGGCAATATGGACTCAAGCTCTGTAGTACCCTAGAAATTAGCATCCCTTTAAAAGGTCTAGGTGTGCCACTCATTTGGAGTTTAATTTGTTCATCTCACTTTAGCTTGTTTTTCTTTTTTTTCTTTTTTGGTGGTCAAGCATAGTCATTGTTTCTTGCTGTCTAGTGAAATTCTATTACAGCCTGGGTCTTTTCTAAGCATGTAACTTCTTCACAATTCATGGGGATTTAAAGGACTTTGAAGTTTTGATCCTGGTTGTCCCGTCATGCAGTGTCCAGAGTAGGCTTGTCAGATGTTAAGCTTGCACAGGCGATGCGGGTGACCTGTGAGTGCCACACTGTGGGATCCCCAGAGTCACCGTCCTGTGCACAGAACACTCGGGTGGTTTGAGCCACCTTTGTCCAAGTGTTTTAAAGTGCATTTCCCAAACTTGAACATTACTTAATAACAACGGCAAAAAGGTTACGAGTGAGCTTCATAAAACACAGTCCGAAGTTTCTGCAGCACTGGCTCTCAGTGCTGCGTGCATCTTAGAAGCCACCGAAGCACCCCCACAGCCACATGGTGGATTCTCACTGAACCACCCCCCCATTCTCACAGAGGTGGGCGGGGCTCTGGCTGGTAAACTCCCTAGTTGACTTCAGCCTCCAGCAGGATTGTAGATCCCTTCAGTATGGGGTAGTCAATGGACCTGGGCCATCTGTGTGGAGAACCACTTTCTGAACAGGGACTGATCCACATCCCGTCCTCCCCGTTTCTAGCTGGAGCCCAGATGTCAAGTCTTGAGTGAATTACAGTCGGGAGCACCGGCACTGTTGTGCTCTTGTGTTCAGGACCTGTTGTCCAGGTGCTACCCGAGAGGG
>PVJO010010108.1:0-65896 GCA_004026905.1 Hystrix cristata
GAATGGAATTGGTGAAAGAGAAAAAATTCAGTTAACTCTCTAGCCAATACCCTTTTCTTTCCTTTAAATCCAAGCTCCCCAAGGAATTCCTACATATTCTTGGCCCATTCATGTACCCATATTCTCTCTTTAGCTTGTGTACATGAGTCACAAGTCTATAATACTATATTAAAATCATGTCAAGGGTTACGATGTCCTATTTACAGCAAAAGCCAACAAGCCTGTTTCCTGTCTTTCTGGCACATTCTATGCACTTATTCTTGTCTTTACAGCTCTCTCTCTGTTTCCCAGGCCACTTACTATGGATGCCTTTTAGACCTCCACCATGGTTTATTTCTTTTTTGGTTCGTTTCTTAAATTGTTTTCCTATTGTCAGGTTTTCAAACAATTCCCAAGTATTTCCTTCTGTTTGCTCTATGCGTGCTCTCTTGGGGAATGCAACTCAACATGACTTTTGATGATTTCCAAATCTCTTTCCCACTCTAATCTCTTTCCCCTTCCCATCCTATTGTCTAACTACCTAATGAACCTTTCACTAGGATGTTCCATTGACACCTAAAATTTAATATGTGTATAATCTAGCGCATGATTTCTTTCCACATTCGACCTTCATCTTTTTCTGAATTCATGAAACAAACCAGTGGACATTCTTCAAATGCGCAAGGCTTCTTAATGATAGTCATTGTCTTAGTGACTTTACTCTGGGACAACATACCTGACACCTGCAATTTAAAGGAGGACAGGTGTATTTTGGCTCACAGTTTCAGATGTTTTAGTTCATGTTTGACAGGCTGAAACACAGAAGCAGCATGTTGCAAAGACCTGGACAGAGGAAAGCTGTTCACATCATGGTAGGCAGGAAGTAGAGAGAGGAGCAAGGAGCTAAGAAGGGAGATACACCTTTCCATGTCACACGGCCAGTGACTGACCCACCTCTTCCAGTCAGACCCACCTCCTAATAGAAAGTCAGCTGTATCATCAGTATGATCCAGTCACCTTCCAAAAGTCCCACGTATGAGCACATGAGGCCTTGGGGGACATTCCTTGATCTAAACCACAACAGTCTCTGGCTTTAGAATTCTTTCTGACTGAAATGTTCGCCTTCCTTTTTTAGTCTTGTTCATATATATGATTCAAATTACTGTCACTAAGAAAATTTTCTTCAGGAGCCACATCCCATCTGAGCCAGCTAGAATTGAATTCTGTACCTAGCATGGACTTTCTCGAAAATATCTATAACATCTATTTGTGGTATATATTTGTTTGTATGTCCATTTCCCTCTATTAGATTCAAGGACCTGTATCTTGTCTCTTTTGTTTTGTTGTATTACTGGTAATTGAACCCAGGGCCTTGTGCATGCTAGGCAAGCACTCTACCATGGAGCTGTATCCCTGGATTTACATTTATTTTTGTATCCCCAGATCTTACCATGATGCCTGGCCCTTAGTAGGTGCCCATTAGACCTCTGTGGTTCTAAGAATAATAAATCAGTACTGAACTAGTAAATTAGAGTATTTCAACCTAGACAAAGATGAACTAATATGGTAATCATGTGGAAGAAGACTGTAGTGATAGGACGAGTGATCTGTAACAGCATCTGTGAAAAAGGTAGCCTCTCAATAATTCTTACTTTACCTTTAAACATGTCAAGAGAAGTGGGAAAATGCCTCTTGAATCCAACCAAGGATTGCTCTAATTTTGTGCTGTGTGAGTAAGAGTAAGTAGATGGTGATGTAGCTTCTCATGTATCTCTGGCTACTGATGAAAACAAAAATGGGTAATTAGAAAATGAAGAATCCACTCCATTGAGAAGTTATAATTCTCACCGGAAAGGAAGCAACTGGCATTTGATTTTTGCAGGTGTGATGAGACTGAGTTGATCTCTCTAGGTCTTGCCATCTCTAGATACTCTAACGATGCGGGTCTGCTCTGCAGAGCCAAGCCCAGACCTGGAGCAAGGTCTCTCCATGCCACCTGCCTAGGTGGATCACTCACACAAACCTCAGCCACACCTTGGGCTCTTCATGGGACTTTCTAACTAAAGCATTGAACTGTGTTTTCATTATCAAAGAACTCACCAGGGAAGCCCAAGGGTTATTTGAGTTCTGCATAGTTGGATTATCTGTGATCTTTTTGTGAGACATGTTCAGGTAGAGGAAGAGCAGGACGTTTCTAGCAACTGTTGAGAACTAATTCTCCCAAAATTACAATGAAATGTGCAAAGAAGTTAAAAGGCTAATGAAGGATAGGAATAGACATGTAAAGGCCAGAAAGTAGAGCTACAACACTGGGTATTAAACACCTGTGTGAAAGGTAACTAAAGATATAGCAGGTGAAAAGGTAGAGAGATTCTAAGAGGAAGAGGATAAATGGGGGGGAGGTGAGTGAGTTGTAGTAGTGCTTACTTTCCCCCAAATGCAAAGTGTATTCTGTGTGCCCTCACATGTCTGAAAGTAAGATTTGATAAGAGAGGTCCTCTGTGCTAAATTACATATAAATAAGGCACTTATGCCCTCTTCTGACCCTGCCATTTACTTGGGTTTCTAGCCCAACATGAAGTGAGCTTCATTTAGTCATTCAAGCACAGTATGGTGTTTATTCCTGCTACATGCCAGTCAGGATTCTAGAAACTAAGGACGTGACCATGAGGAAGGTGGATGGGGTGGACAGGGTGGACAGTAGATCGAATTAACAGCTGTCATCTGGTGTGACAAAGGCGAGGAAAGGGGACATGCACGTGGCATTATGAGACCAATGAGGAAGGCACCACCCAGATGTAGCCACTGAGAAGAGCTGCCCGAGGGAGGTTCCTTTTTATCCTGGACTCTGGGGACAACAAGACCATCTCTCTCTTCTTCTAACATCTCTGGAACCCAGCATAGTGCCTAATGTGTGAAAAGCTGCCTTTGTCACCTTCTCATTGCTGGGACACAATATCTGACACCCACAACTAAAGGAGGAAAGTTATGTGTTTTGGCTTATGGTTTCAGTCGACAGTCTGCTAGCTCCAAAGTAGGACACATAGCAGAGAATCACAGCAGAATAAAAGCTGCTCACATCATGGTGGCCAGGAAGTAGACAGAGAGAGGAAGAGTTGGAAGGGAGATATCCTCTTGCGGGTCACACCCCAGTGGACTGCCTCTACTGCCCACACCCCGTCTCCTCATGGCAAGTTAGCCATAGCACCCCCGTGATTTAGGCACCTTCCAAATGACCTGTCTCTGAGGTTAGGAGGCTTGGGAGGATATCCAGATATAAACCACAATGGAAGCTGAATGAAAATAAGTTGAATGACTGAATTAATCAAACCCTACCTTCACTCCACTGACTGCATATGAAAATGGTCCCAGTGGAAGCTGCTGTACCAAATTTGCTGTACCAAATTCTTTGATTCTTACAGCCTCTTTAAGAGAAAAGAACCAGTTTATGTGGAAATAGTGATGAATCAATTTGATATTTCTTTCTCCTTAATGTTTCATGAATACCAAAATGTTAGTGTAAGTTTTTAAGTAGACGTGACAGCACATAAAGTCAATAAAATGTCAAAAAAGTATGGAATATGTCTTTTAGAAAATGGGAAACCAATCAATATACAATGCCAGCTCTGCAGAACAACATATATGGAGCTTTACCGATTTATGCTCCCCGCTCCTACTTGAGCTCTTTCAGGGTTAATCTACAGTACTTTGGCTGGGTTTCCAGATGGGTGAAACAGAACTCAATTATTATTTGCAGCTACTTCTGCACACCATTAAGAAATTAGCTGCTAATTCTCCTTTTCGAGTGGCTCAAGTTTGGAAGGGAGACAAAGCAATGGCTCAAAGGAATAGCCTTCAAATTAAAACTCTCGCAAATAGTGTGAGGTGGGTCAAAGAAAACAAACTTCACTCTGCGGCTTTACGGTCTGGGCCAGGTCAGTTAATCTTTCTGAACTTCCTTCCTAACCTATGAAATGGAGATATCATGATGCTCGGACAAACTCGTGACATTGCTATGCAGATAAAAAGAGATAATACAGGTGAAGGGTCTTTGGAAACTGAAAGACAATATGACTATTCATTACTGAAATAATATTATGGATGGTAAGCAAAACTCAAATTGCTGACCACGAATGTGGACTAAACATAGTCCCTGTTTACTTCCAGAGCTCTGGGCTTGTTAACAGTTTATCACTTCACATATTGAATAGAATCTCGTGCTGGGTAAACAGATTTAGTAACTGGGTAAAACAAGAGGAAAAAAAGGCTCAGTGTCTGATCAAACAAGCCAAATCATAAGCATCTGTACATATCCTTTAAAAGGATGTCCTTTTAGTGATTTAGGATGCTTTCTAGGTTCTCGGGAGTTCTCGCCGAGGCTGATGTGGAAAACTCACTTACCCAAGAGGCTTGGTTGACTAATTAGACAATCTGCACTAATTCAGTGGCCCCAGCTGTCCAAATAAAACCTGCCTGGATGGTGGATGGCTCTGTGAGGAACTGGAAGGGGCAGGATCTGGGTGAGAATCAAATCCACAAAGACAGCCCAGCCGGCCGTTTTCCTGATGTCACTGAGAAGCAACATCTTTATAAGACTAAAGAGTTTATTTTAACTATAACTAAAAGGAACTAAGTACCAGTTACCACGAGCAAGGGTGATCTTTATCTGACTTTGTTGGCCTGAGAGAAAGGGAAGGAATCTTAAAAGGCTCCACCAGCTGCTAGCTCCTCGCAGAGGACATCTCTCCCGCACATTGCTGACATGTCTCAGATTTTTCCATCCTTACCTTGTGTTACAAGAAATTGCCGTGGAGTCAGAGCCCTCCTACACGGGTGACCCCGCGTAGGCTTTATCAGCGACTACCCCACACTCCAGCGGGTCAGCACTTTCCCTGTCTGTTTCTGGTCAAGGCCAGGACTGCTTTGGGAAAGGCTCCGTGATCCCCTCCTGGCCTGATTTCCCCTGGAAGGCTCTCTCCAGCACCTGTGAGCCCTCACCCCCAGAGAGAGAGGGCTAATGTGCTAATTACCCCGAACCCAAAAATGTAAGCTGTAAACAAAGGCGAGCTGTGTTTATCATCAATCAGTTTTATGACCTTCTGATGGTGATGATATCAGTGGCGTTTACACTGGAAGACCGCACAGCTTTCTGCAGCAGCTGGCCTCTTATGTTGCTGCAGAGCGGAGGATGATGTGGCCCATTAATTGTAGTATTTGCACTGAAGGGAATGTTGCTTTGGCCAAATGGCCAGTCTTGGTTCTCAGGTTTGCCAAATAAATTATTTTCAAAAATCTTAAAGTCAGCTTGGATGGTTTTCAAATAATCCGTGGTTTGGGGGCCTACACTTCCCCAAAGTGAAGAAATGAAAATGCATTCTTTCTGGGCTGTAACTTGATATATACATGATTTGAAGACAGCAGGAGACAGCGATCCCTAGGCGGAGGGGGAGAGGGAGAGAGGGGAGAGAAAAAGGGGGCTGTTGGTTCGGCTGTACAGAGAAGAGCCCTGGCCTGCTCTGATTTAAGGAATGGCCTGCAGCATGTCCGGCTCCCTGAGCTCAAGCCTTATTTGTTCACCTGAGGACCGAGGTGAAACTGGCGGCAGAACGCTTTGTGACCAGAAGACCAGGAGGATCCGTGCACAGTGTAAATATCATAAAACATGGCACGAGAAATGTTTACGCCAATCTGTGGTTTCTGATCAAAGCCAACGTTGCTGCGTCCTTGAGGGAAAACTTCTGGCTGCACATGTGAGGTCTGCAACTGCCTTTGGCACCTATAAACTATGATTTGTGAGGTGCTGAGCAAAGTCCCGGGGTCTCCAGTGCCTGCTCCTTTGGCACCAAGACCCTCTCGGACTGAGTCCTGCCAACATGCGGAGATGTGGGTGCGTGAACTTTGGCTGCGTTTGGGGTTTGTTAAAGGTACAAAGAACTTGCCAGTGAAGCCCCAAGTGCGTTTTTGCCCCTGAGCACCTTGCCCTTCATTTATAGATCACTGGGAAAGCCAAGCCCATCTGTTTCTCATTCATTTACACTTTACTCATCAAAATGTTGGTTTTGGTTGGATGCCTATGTTTTTATTTCAAGAAACCCTTAAGAATACAGCATGAGGGGAAGATGGGTAATTAGCAAGGAGTGCTGAGGACGCTAAGCCTGTCCTGTTTCTGGTGTTACTCAGGGTCCGTGTATGGTGACGAGCAGCTTTTTCCACACATTCCACACTTCTACTTAGTTTCCCTAAGCTGTGTGGGAAAACTAAAAGGAAGAAAGAGAGAAATATAGGACTTCGCTTCTATCTCACTCCAAGAGATTTGGAAACCCGTTAGAAATCTGCAGGATTTCAAGAGGGGATAGTTGCAAGACTACACATTTTTCCTTTCTTTTTCTTTTTCTTTTTTAAAGAGCTAACTGCTTTTTCTTGGTTCATGCAAGTGAGTGGCTGGGAATTGTTTATCCTATTGGCTTTAGAGAATAGAGATGACAAATCTACTATTTTTCCCTTTTATTTGTCAAATAGTCTTGAAACTATGAATATTTGTGAACTATAAGAAGAATAAATGCAGTCCCTTTTCTGGCCTTTCGGGGGGATTATATCCTCTTAAAGCACCCTTTTCCTTAGCTTTTAGTCAAAATCAGTAGTTTCAGGCATTTTAAGTGGGGCCAGATTCCTTGCTTGCTTGCAGTTGTAAACTTGCTGATCTTTGGAAGTAGAAATAAAGTTAGATTACATCCTGTCTCCATTGCCACCAGAAAAAAGGAGAGATAACTCCCTCCCTGGTCCATAGTTTACACATTCCTGAATAACAACCATAATCCAAACACTGTAGGAACATGTTGAGGAATATCTCATTTAAAGGTGAATTTTTGTTGATTATGTGGTACATGTATTCTATAACCTTAAACAGGCCCTTCAGTCCTTGAAGAGTTAAAGGATTTACATTGTTACCAGCTTTTGATAGTGATAAACCTATGGTGCTATTATTAGGTATCTCAGTAATAGCTCTGACATATATTGTTTTTAATGATGTGACAGTTAAGGACCCATATAACTTACAAATTCATTTCCATTTTGCTTTGTAATGGCTTTTCATTTTGTTATCACTATAGAAAGATCAATATAATCTGCAAAACTAACTGGGCCGAGGAAACCTTGCTGTTAAACACCATTCAGGTGGATGGCAGCCTGATTTAGGTTACATCTGAGATCTGCTACTTATCATTATTAAATTATTAAGCCTCAGTTTCCTCACTTCTGTAAAGGGCTAATAATAGTGCCCAGTCTAGTGTCATGGTGCTAAATGACAATTTCCGTAGTGTAAGCACTCCTACTATAGCTGACTACCAGTCAGAGATGAGCACAGTCAGTCCTCATGAGCTGATGTAAACCATTGCTAGCACCTCATTCATAGCACCCACATTTTAGGGCTGTTGGGAGCAGGCGAGGTGTTTAATATTCTGCTTCTATACACTTTACTTCCTTAATTATGTGCTGCATGAGTTAAAAAAATCATTTAAAAAATAGATTTTAGGGGAAAGTATATTTCTTGGTTGTATTTACCCTGTTTCAGAAATAAAAAATAAAACGTGTATCTTGTGATTGAGGAAATAGTGTTTATTCTGTACTTGGTACTATGCCAGCGATGGTGAACCTGGTTGAGCTTTCGATGACACAAGCAGCCCGCTGCATCACACGTGTGGTAGGTTTGCCACTGCTGTGCGATGGTAAGCACATGTCCTAGGAAAGAAGCCTACATCACACCTGCTTCAGGCTTAGGGCTAGTTTTTACTTTTTTGCTTATTAAATTCGGCTACCTTTCTCAAATGTGGACACCGGGGCCTTCTGCTGGCTCATGAGAAGTTTTGTCTCTAAAATATCTTTTTTACACTTTGTGTTAGTCTACTGGGGCTGTCATAATGAAACATCACAGACTGGTGGCTGAAACAACAGAAACATGCTCCTGACAGTTCTGGAGGCTGGAAATCCAAGGTCAAGGTGCCGGGAAGTGTGTTTCTCCTAAGGTTCCTTCCCTTGGTCAGCCCATGGCTGTCTGCTTGCTGGGTGCCCATATGATCTTTTCTCTGTTACACACAGTCTCTTCTCTTCTTATAGGGATACCAATCCTATTAGCTTCACGCTTTCACATGTGCATTTTGGAGGGGCACAGTGCAGTCCATAACATACCTCTTGGTATTATGTGTTATATTTCTATGGCTGTTATAACAAATTGCCACAGACTTGGTGACCTAAAACAGAAAGGTTTTCTCTCTTAGTTCTTGAGGCCAAAGTCCAAAAAAGAAAGTGTCATCAGTCATGATGAAGGTAGGTCACGTTCTTTCTGAAGGCTGTATGGGAGAAGTCTTTCCTGGGTACCTTGGCTTGTAGCAGCATAACTCTAATCTTTGCCTCCATCTTTTCAGGACCTTTTTCATCTCTCTTCCTCTTCTGTTTCTTTTAATGACAGGTGTCATTGGATTTAGGGTGCACCCAGAATGACCTCATGTCAATATCCTTCACTCAGTCAGAGCTACAAAGATCCCTGTCCAAAAGATCACATTGGCAGGTTCCAAGAGGACATCTTTTGGTGGGGGGTAGTGGGGGAGGATACCATTCAGCCCACTTTTGGATCATAAATTAGTTACTTTTCCAGAGCCAATGGTATGTAACACAGCAGATTTAATACAGGACATTTATAAGTTACAATATTCACCCACAAGCCAAATGTAGGAAGAGTGCTGAATGTCTATCAATGCACTGGAGACCCAAAAGATCCAATCAAGGGCTGGGAGCCCACAGCACTGTCCCATGTACGTCCATGTCTGCAGATGATGGCTGAAGAAATCTTTACTGGAACCAGGACATGATGCTCACAGCAGAGGTGAAGATCAGAGCTCCGCCAAAGCAACAACAGCCATCCTCGATGGTAGCAAGGCCCTGAGCTCTTTCTTTGATGAGAACGGCCGAGACCCCTTCAGGAGAACCAGCCGCAGCAGAGCTTCTCCTGGGAAATGGCTGGCCACTATCATCTGCTCCTGTTCTCCTTTATGTTGCAGCGTCAGCAATCAATCCTCAGGTGGATCCTCTATGCCCAGAACCACACCACCTCAGTCCAGCTGGGTGTTCTGGCTCAAGTTGACCACCATAATAAGTCCACCACCGATGATTAACTCAGCCAATAAAATACACTGGACACCATGTTGATTTGTATCATAACTACATGTGGTGGCAGTGCCCAGTAGAGAAATTAAGAAATCTTGCTTTTTATAGGCTCTTTGTAAACACAAAGCATCTGATACCAGCTGTGGTAGAAAAAGCTACATGACAATCAAAGGCATGCACTTTCCTTTTGTAACACACAGTTGCGCTAGGTTGCTGCTTCCTAACTGGAACTCCATTTCCCAGCTCCTTTGATTTGGGATGTGGGCATATCCCAAGTTCTAGAAAATGGACTATGAATAGAAATGATGCATGTCACTTCCGGGCAAAGGTGGGCAAGTATTCTGTGTGCTTTCTTCATACTCTCCTTGCCTTTCATAGCAGACTTAGGAGACCATATGAGCTTGGTGCCTTCATAAGATTAAAGGGTACCTGAGTCATCACTTGGGTGAGAGCTACTCAGAAGACATGGCCGTCAAGGACTATCCTAATAAAAAATTGCATGAGTAAGAAATAAAGCTTTATTATATATAATAAGCCACTGAGATCCAGGGATTATCTCTTCTAGCTGTTAGTTTATCCTGACTCATTCTCCACTTGGCATTACATAATATATGCACATCAGACACAAAATAAAATGCATTGGATAGTGAAATTGAAACATTGATTCATAGGATAGCCATCACATTATCTTGCCAAACTAGGAACTAATTACGAGATATCATTGGTTAGAAGAAATGTTTGGCTGTGTCTGAAACAGATTCTGTTATGAAAATGTTTTAAAGAATTGATAAGAATTATATATAACTCACCCTTAGCTTTCAAATTCACTCCTTTTCCCTGGAGATAACCAAGAATCACTAGCAATATTGCAGGGTTACTTCATGGAAAGAATATCATAATTTGGGAAGTAGTTTTGATACTGTGGGAAAGAAACTGACAGTATTGAGTTTGTAACATCAATACTGCTAAACATGAGCACATCCACTAGTGTGCTGACTGAGTTTAAACATTCTGGAATAGTTTACTTATCTTTGCCTCCACTCCAGAGCTTTACATCAAGAAATTGGCCAACCTGTCTGGGCATAACCTTAGCATGCTTTGAAATGGATAATGAAGAGACTGACTAGTCAGACCTTCCAGAGGCCTCAGAGTGTGGTATATTCACATAGATAAAACTGTGAGAATTTTAAATGGGTAGTGTTTTAGATTTGCTTTCATCATCTCTCTTTTGACTCTGAGACCAACATGACACCTCTATGGACCTACTTGGTGTTCAAATGACTGTACAAGGACAGAGACTACACATGTTTTGTCCACTACTGTGTCTTACAAGCACATTATCTGGCACATGCTAGATGCTCAGTGAAAATCTTAAGAATGAATAAATACCACTAGGGAATACAAAACTGAACTAAAGGCAAGCACAAAGGGTTTTTAGGAGTGCTATCATATATTAGAAAGCAAACAGGTCTGATGTGACCCTGCCGTGGTAATCAACAGAAAGTTGATTCCCTAGGGTGACTTGATATTCTCAGAACTATGCAAAGTATTTTCCCTAGTATTAGCTGTCATTATTTTTCAATTCTATCTCTGAGAATGAATTCTTCTCTGGCCATCAAAATTACTGATATTCTATAGAGTCACCAGGTATATGTGTATATCTTATAGAGCAATCCAAAGCCTAATACAAAGATATTTCCTCTCTAGTAAGAGGGTGAGTTAAATTCAAGAGCTATTTCTTAAATAATTATTATTTCAGATGGGGCAAGTGTATGTACCAGGATATTATAAAGGAATAATTACTATATAGAAAGTGCTGTGTTTTGGGGCTTTCGAGTTTGTCATTCCCTACTGCAGAGATTTCAGGGAGGCGAGAACTTTTATGTAGCTTAGGATTAAATAGATAACACATATGGAGAAATTAACCCT
The DNA here is from genome assembly GCA_004026905.1 of Hystrix cristata. Lineage (NCBI taxonomy): Eukaryota > Metazoa > Chordata > Mammalia > Rodentia > Hystricidae > Hystrix > Hystrix cristata. The sequence goes on from PVJO010010108.1 coordinate 11,068, forward strand.
GGATTCGACACACTACAGTGCCCAGCGAGTATTGCTATTTGTGCTTGTATTCATTGTTAGTGATATTAATGTCACTGTGATGGATGTTGTAGCATTCTACCCAGATCTCCTTGAGGATGAAGGCAGCATACAGGAGAAAAATATCTTTTTCCTTCTACCCTTCTAGGTTCTCAGTTACAGACCATGTAACAAATATAGATTAACAATAGAAAAACATACAGATGTCTCTAGTATAAAATTTATGTGACATAAGAACACTTCATAAGGAAATGAAGATCCAAAGAAATGGCTGGACTTAAAGGTTTTTATACGAGGTTTGATGAAAGTGGAAAAACATGATCACACATGAAGGGGTATTTGCCGAGAGTGGTAAACTAGAGGAAACTGAGCCAGGCCTTATCATTCAGACTCACCACAGTTTCTCCCTGACATCAGAGATGAGGGTGCCCCTTTCCTGTGTGTGCGGGGAGGATATTTCTTACATGAGGTGCTTTGACCTTCAGGGGAAGGTCACTTCCTGTATCTACTGTTTCTCATATTCTTTGAGCTTACAATACTGCACATGTCAGATGCCATATTTGGGGATAGTATATGTTGAACCCTGTCAGCACTCATTCCCTCAATTGTCAGGAGTGATGATAACTCAGAGCTGCATCTGTCTCCAAAAATTGCCCTTGGCTGAAAGAAGTTTGCTATATTACGGGCTGAATTGTATCCCCAACCTCTGTCTCTCTCCCCTAACTCATATGTGGATACCCTAACCCACAGGGCCTTTAAAGAAATCATTAATTTAAAATAAGGCCATTAGGGAGAGCCTTGCTCCAATCTGACTGGTGTCCTTTATAAAAGTGGAGTTCAGGACACAGAGAGACACCAGGGTATATGTGAAGAGACAGCAAAAGGACGGCCTTCTGCAAGCCCGGAGGGAGGCCTGGGGAAAACAACCCTGCTAGCACCTTGACCTTGACTTCCAGACTCCACCCATTTATGTTTGGTCCATCCAGCCTGTGCTATTTTGTCAAACTAGAATAAAGTTGCTACACTGCAAGATGCGTACCCACCTGCTACCAGAGATGGCTCAAAGTGAAAAGAACAAACTTGAGCCACCTTTTGGAACATCCATGAAGCTCCATCCCACCACCCCTGGCTGTATTTGGTAAAACAGGTTCAACTTCTGTCTCTCCCCAGTCCTTTTAACCATAGCAGTGTTGAAAGCATTCTGTAATAAACCCCCTGGACTAAAATCTCTGTCAGAGTCTATCTCCTGGGAGCCTGGCCTATGACATCAAGTATCAGGAATGATTTTTGGATGCAACCTCTAAAAAGTGAGATTTTGGAATGAGAACGCCACTCAGTGACCAGTAATGGGGACCCACTCATTCATTAATGGTGGATGGAGTATTGGTAGCCCCTGGGATGCTATTGCAATACAATTCTTAAAACTTTCACTGATGGAAATTAGGTGAAACACTGATGGAGAGGAAAGAAATGGTGGTGTGGTGTTTTAGGCATTTAAGAAGTTTGGAGGAAATGGTAACTACAAGAACAATGGAATCAGATGTCTCTGTCTGTGGGCTGTCAATACATTGGAAAAAGACAATGCAGTGCTGAGGGGGATTGCCATCGACTTAAGGGTGAAGGTCAGAGGGTCTCTTTTACAAAATAGAAAAAGTGCAGGATAGAAAAACCTAAGCGCTGAGCTCAGGACTCATCTACCAGTAAGCCAGAGCTCCAAAGAAGACTGAACTTTCAGCCTTGGCTGATTGGCTATCCCAAGGTCAGGGATCTGGGTGGAAATGAGTGGGGCTTTAGATCCACACACTGAAGAATCTTAAAAAGTGATATCCCTTTGAGCCCACTGGGCCTGCAAAAGTATCTCACTCCTCTCCAGTAAAGCCTAGCACTATCCTATTGCTGGAAGTTAAAGCAGAAGTTTCTGACTTGAAAGACATGTATCCTCCTTGGGATACATATCTGCCTCCACTCCTGGCCACGTGGCAAGAACTATGTTTAAATCTCAGAGTAACCCAGCCAGAGAAGGGTTGGGCTCACAGAAGGAGGAAACAGCTGCAGGAACTGATCAACACGTATTGGCAGGATGTAGGAGAGTTGCCTGGGTCAAGGGGGAGAAGAGAATGTAAAGTTGGACATCAGAGAGTTTATCAATATGGGAGCACTCCTCGTGATACAGGATTTAACACCTTGGCAAGGATTCTAGGAAATGATGCTAACACTGAAAAAGAAAATGAAATGTAACCCTTTTCTCATAACCTAAACAAGAAAACTAGAACTATAAAACTTCTAGGTGAAAAACATAGAAGAAAATCTTTGTGACCTTGAATTAGGCAAAGATTTTTTCTAGGTAGAATACAAAAAACATGAGCCATAAAAGAACATCGATACATTTTATCAAATTAAAAGCTCTTGCTCTTCAAAAACAAAAAGTGTGAAGACAAGCCAGACAAAGAAAATATTTGTGCAACACATATCTGATAAAGGAGTTGCACCCAAAATATAGAAAGAACTCTTACAATAAAAAAAAAGGTTAAAAAATACTTTGTAAAAAACTAACAAGAGATTTGGACAGATACTTCAACAAAGAGAATAACTGAATGGTAAATAAATATGCAAATGTGCTCAATCTCATTAGTCATTTGGGAAACACAAATTAAAAGCACAATAAATAGCCCCTCTACATGGTTAAAATATCTAAAACTTAGAAAAGATTGACCGTTTGAAATGTTATCAAGGATGTGGAGCACCTGGAACTTTCATGTACCACTGGTGGAAAAGTAAAATGGTACAGGTTGAGTATCCCTTATGCAAAATGTTTGGGGCCAGAAATGTTTGATTTCAGTGTTTTTTTTTTCCTTCAGATTTTTACATAGATTTTATTGGTTGTCTTAGTCATGGCTGAGACATAATACCCAACACTTCAACACTTGCAATTTAAAGGAGAAGAAGTTTATTTTGGCTCATGGTTTCAGTCCATGGTTGGCTGACTCTAAGACAGAAACAGGATGAAAGGGGATATTGGCAAAAAAAAAATAAAAAAATAAAAAAAAAATAAAAAAAAGGAACTGAATGCATGGCAGCCAAGAAACAGAGAGGGAGAGCCTCAGGAACCATGGACAAGAATACATCTTGCTAAGTTATATCCACAGTGACCAACCTCCATCTGGTTGGTCCCTCTACTAACAGCAAGTCAACTATAGTGTCCTTGTCTTAGGTAGTTTTCTCTCATTGATGAGACAAAATACCTGACACCCAAAGTTAAGGGAGGAAAGGTTTATTTGGCTCACAGTTTGTAGAGGTGTCAGTCCACAATCATCTGGATCCAAGGCAGGGTGGCCTGTCAGACAGGCAGAAAGCAGCCAGATGAGCAAGGCGGGTGGGGGGGGCTTAGCAGCTTCTTTCTGCTGCTGGTATCTTATCCAGGCTGCCAGGATTAGGGTGGTGCCAAACCAATCAGTGGATTGATTTAATAATCACGTGCCCTTAATCCCAGCATCACACACTCTAGATTCAGCCGCTTCTGAAAAAGCCCCATCTAGGACTACATGAGACTTTGGGGGGACATCTAGGCACAGACCAAACAGTCCCCATAATCGAATCACCTTCCAAAAACTCCACCTCTGAATAAAGGGTAATTTGGGGGGACATTTATATCAAAACTATAACATTCTGCTCTTGGCCCCCAAAAGACTCATGTCCATTTCATTACACAAAATGCATTTAGTCCCTCTCTAAGAGTTGTTAAAGTCTTAATGGTTTCATCATTGCTGAAAAGTCTAAGTCTTCTGAGACTCAAGGTGAACTCTTAGCTGTGAGCCCCTGTGAAAATCAGAAAGTTAAATACTTCTAACCTGTTCAAAAAAAATTAATTTGAAGAATAAGAGTACGTTTCAAGGTTAACCAAGTAGTAGTCCATGTTCCTGGCTTCTCCCACCTTCTGGGGTCTCCACTGTACCTTCAGCTTCACACTCACAGCCTCACACATTGCCCTCTCAGGGGCACACTGCTTGGTCTTCCGGGCCTTCTTCTGAAATCTGGGTGGAAGCCTTCCTGACTCTTGCATGCTGGATGCACCTAAAACCAGCACCACACGAATGACGTCGAGGTCTGCTGCCAGCTAGACCAATAGGCAGGCTTCCTTCTTTCTTGGCTGTAGGGGTTGAGTGCCAGATTGTTTGGGGCTATGAACCCAGTCCTGAGGAACAGATTCCCTGGGCTGCCACCATTCTGGAATACAGTGTTCTGGCATTCTCGTCTCATGGCAGTCTTTCACCTTTGCAATTTTGAGACTGCAGTGGGTGGAGTCCTGCTGGTTCTTGTGCTGTCCCCAGGCCATCTTTTCTATTGTCTTTTCCTTCTTAGCAATCGAGTTCTCCTCTGCTCCTTCTTTGCTACCAGAGTTTCCTTTCTGGCCAAACTAAGATGTTTTAAATCATTCTGTTGGGCTCTTTGCTCATAAATCTGGCTAAAAGCACTCAACTATAGCCATGCCAGCACCTCAATGTTACCCTGCCCTGAAATTTCTTTTGCAAGGTTAGTTAGTCCAATGCCTTTAATGTTAGTCTCAGGCAAAGTCTCTGGACATAAGCAAAATGCAGACAAATTTCCTGCCAAAGGATAACACACATGGTCTGGAGTTCAATAATCAGTGCAGTCCTTGCTTTTAGCAGAGACCTCCCGAGACTGGTCTTCACTGGCTGTACTTCTATTAGCATTCTGATCTTCTGAGCTTTGATCAGAATCTCCCATCAACTACAACTTGAAGTATTCCAGGGATGCTTCTTAGCTGGCGTCTCCAAACCTTTCCAAAGTCTTTCCACAAGCCAGTTCTAGAGGCTCCTAAACTGCATGGTCATGAATGGTCATAGCAATTGTCCCAGTCCTGGTACCAAAATCTGTCTTAGTTACTTTTCTTATTGCTGAAACAAAATACCCAACACCTGAAGTTAAAGGAAGAAAGATTAATTTCGACTCACAGTTTGTAGAGGTTTCAGTCCATAAACAGTTAGCTCCAAGGCTGGGTGGCGTGGCAGCGGGGCAATGAAGAGGAGAAACAGTCCGTGGCAACGCCGGGCAGACAGAAGGCAGCAAAGCAGCTTCTTTCTGCCCCTTTACATTCCTTCCAGACTATCTGCCTTTTGGATGGCACCACCCAGACTGACGGCTGGTCACCCTTAATCCCAGCATCACATGCCATCAGCCAGCCACCTTTGAAACTCCCCACCTGTGACCATGTGAGGCTTTGGGGGACGTCTAGATACAGGTCATAACAATACATATACACACTCTAAGTTTTTATGAGGATACTATTCCTATTTTACTTTTCAAACTTAATATATTGTGAATCTTATGCCATCTTTCTATTATATATATTACATACATATTATGTCTGTTATATATATTATATATGTCATATATATCACTTGTGATTGCTGCATAATTTGTGATACATAATAACCAATATTATGTTTCCAGTTTTTTTCATTTTTATAAACAATGTTATAATAATCATTATATTAGCTTTGCAGTTACTGTAACAAAATGCTTGAGGCAATCAGCTTGTAAAGAGAAAATATTTATTTTGGCTCATGGTCCTGAAAGTTCTGCTCCAAGATAAGTAGTCCTATTGCTTTATGCCACTAGCAGGGGAAGTACATGGTAATAGGAATACATTTACACTATGAATCATGAAGCAAAAGAGAAAAAAATGGGCAGAGGTCCCAGCATCCCTTTCAAGGGCATCCTCCAATTAGGCTCCGCCTCTTACAGGTCCAGAGAACCTCCTGATACTGCTACCCTGGTGACCAAGACTTTTACACATGGGCCTTTGGAAGAGATTCAATATCCAAACTATGCCAGTCACTTAGTTACAGGGTAAATCTTTTCCTATCTATAGTTATTTCATGTACAAATGTAAAATCTTTTTAAAAGGTGTGGAGATAAATCTATATATAGTTATTTAATATATTACATATACAGTACTATAATATATACATGAAATCAAATCTATTTTCCAAGTAGATTATAGGTTTGGTTCTTTAAAAATATGCTCTTTTGACCAGGCATGGTGGTAGCACATGCCTGTAATCCTGGCACTCTGGGAAGCTGAGGCAAAAGGATCACAAGTTCAAGCCCTGCCTATGTAACTTAGCAACTTAGATTCTGTCTGAAAAAAAAAATAAAATCAAAAAATTTAAAAAGGCTAGGGATGTAGCTTGTTCAATAAAAAAGTTGTGTCTTGATTTCGAACATGTCTAGTGCTGGGGATAATTTGTTGACAAAGATGATTTGACTATAGATTTATCCATTCTAATTTTTCATAGATGATGTAAGCCCCATTTAAAAAGTTTGTTTTGTTCCCAACATTTTATCCAGCATATGGGAATACAAGAGCATCTAGATTCCTTCCCATTTAAATATTATTTGTTTCAATCAGAAGAGAGAATGGACAGACACAAGACCGATCTTTTTGTTACATATGTTAACTCCTAGTCCCCACCGAGATACTTTTTACATCTATATTTAAACAGTTTCTAAATGTAAAAAGATGGCATGGAATTAGAGTATGCTACTGTTCCCCTGAAGGGACAACTGTGAGACATGAAAGAGTAGGAGGACACACTCAGCCAGAGGCACGGCCCTTCTTCCACTTAATGGACTTCTGGGAGAAGAGCATAAGTAATTAGTTTGGAGGTCGTTTCCACTGCCTTTGAAGGACAACTCCAGTGCTCATCAAGATGTGCCGAACGTTTATAGAGCGCCTCTTTGGATGAGTATCTGTTTTAAATAAGTGAATTTAAAGGGGCCTGTAACTCACTTAAATTATACCAAGATGGGAGACTGGAGACAGGATATAGCTTCCAGTTGAAATTCCTTGATCTCTGGGTTAGTCTTAATTTTATAGATAACAAAAGCCATCATTTGAAGAACTTTAACTGGTTGTGTTCAAATGGTATTCAGATGGGACATGACTGCAGGGTCGCCCCAAGCTGTTGGTTCAGATCCATTTTCTTCTTAATGCAGATGTGACTTTTGTTGGTCCTTCGAGCACAAATGGTCTGTGGCTTGAAAACTCTCTTGAGCTCCTCTGGCTAGAAGAAAAGTAGGGATAAGAAAAGTAGGGATATCTCCGGCATCTGTGGTGCTGTCTGGGGAGTCTTAGGAAAGTAGCTGCAGGGTTTTGGTGAGACAGCCCCCCTTCCTTCCTCACAGGTGAAGCCAGATCCCACTTCCTGACACTGGACTCCTGATTTAGCCTCACACACTGGTTCTGAAGCTTCCGTGAAATACATACTTGGCTGAGGCAGAGGGAGGACATTGGGCCACTCAGAGCTAAGAAGTGAATTTTATTATAGAAGACAACTAGTGTGATGGAGTTCAGAATGCAGAGAGGAAGACCTGGACATCCAATAGGGGAATAAACATCCAGCCCGAAGTCCAATGTACGCTCCAGGAAGTGAGGGAGGAGAAAGAGTGGTGGGTGTGGAAAACTGAGGAGAATGAATGTCTACACTTCTGCCCTCCACTATCCAGGTGTGTGATCTTGAACAAATCACTTGATTTTTCTGGGGCTTTGATTTTCAAATGCTAAATGAAGAATTCAGACAAGAAAATCTTTATGATCACTTTAGGTTCCAAAACACTCTGATTTTATTTCTAAGAATATGTTCAAATTATATTTAATTTCTTGTCTTTGAAATTTTAGGCACTTTTCCTAATCCAACTGTGCACTGCTATTTTTTTCCTGTCTTAAATTTTAATGACTTACCTCACATTAAACATTTTTTTAAATTTATATATGTATTTGTTTTGCACTACTGGGCCTTTGCACTGGACTCCATCTGAAGCTCAACTCCCTCCCCTCTATTTGAGACAGAGTGTCCCTAAGTTGCTAAATTACCCAGGCTGGGCTGGAACTGGAGATCCTCTTGCCTCAGGATTACAGATAAGTGGCACCATGCCGGGCTCCAGTTTACTTTTGAATGATTACTTCTGTCCTCTTCCTTCCCTTCATTTTTAACACATAGGGACCTCACTCCCTTCACCACAATGCTGAAATCTCTCAGTATCACACTGATTCTCTTCAGTTATTGTTTCACTGTTTGCTTGTTCTCAGATAAGTAAGCCACAAGCCAGCTGTCCCCTTGGTAACTTTTCTGATGCCTCCTGCTCAAACCCTAAAAGATCAGCAGGGTTATGAGACCCCTTTACAGTCCACATTTGTACTGAAAATCAAGGTCAAGAGAGCTTTTGCTTTTCTGTTTCTCAGAACAGAGCATCACTTCTCTGATGCTTTTTATAGCAGACTCCTCGAAAGGATTGTCTCTACCCACTGTTTCCAGTTTACTCCTCTTATTCTTTTTGAATCCACTCCAGTGACTTCCCTGTAGCAAAATCCAGCAGCTGTTAGTCCTGATCTTAGTTGACCTGCCGCAGCATTTGATAGGAATAATTACTCTTTCTTTTCCTGGAAATATTGGTGGCTCCCTCCCACCCCCTGCCATTTGGGACCCAGGACACCACTGGTTCTCATCCTACCTTGTTTCCTGTTCCTTTTCACTCTGCTTTGCTAGTTCTCTCTTAGCTCTTCAACCTACTCGCCAGACTGCTCCTTAGCCCTCTTCTCTTCTCCATGGACCCAATTCTGAGATGATATCATAAAGCTGCATGACTTTCATGACTCCCACATTATTACCCTGGCCCAGAAATGTCCCCTTCCCTCAGACTTGATGGGCTACGTGAGTATCTGATAGGCACCTCAAACTGAACGTGTCTATGATTATGCTCCTGACCCCTCCCCCATTGTGTATCAGGGCCTCCCTCACAGCCGCTGCATCGCCGACTTTCTGACAGCTCCGCCCCTCCAGTTGCTCTGCTCAAAACTCTTAGACACACTCGGGAGAACTTTTGCTCTTCTCTCACTCATTGGTGTTTTTGCCTGCAGAATATATCCAGAATCCAATGTCTTCTTCCCACCTCCATTGTTATTTTTATGGTCTCTTTGCTTTTGTTCTTCTCGCCAGTTATAATCTCAATATAGCAGCCAGAAAGGTGTTTAAACTGAAATTTAAAATTTAAAGTCAGATTATGTGGCTCCTTTGTCACAACCATTCGGTGCTTTTTTTAAAATCTGATTCAGAATAAAACCCGAAGTTCTTACAGTGGTCTCCCGATGCTCTAAATTTTTTCTATGACCTTCTCTCCACCTCTAATACTTTTCTCACTTCATCTTCTCCCACACTTTCCCCCATTCCAGCTACACTGGCCTTGAAGTAACTCTTGCTTCCGTGCCCTAGAGCATGCTGCACCCTTGGCTGGGCCTGCTCTTGCTATAGGCACCGCACAGCTCGTGATTGCACCGTGTGTGAAACAGCCACTCTCCCTGTATGCCTGTCCTTTTTATACCATTTAATCCTTCTCTGTAACATTGATCACCATCTGACAGGATATCTACTTTAATATTTTCTACTGTCTGTCCGCTGCCACCAGAGTAGTCACTTTACGAGGGCACAGGCCTGTTCCATTCTATTTGTTACTGGTTCCCAGTGGCGACACCTGGATCGGGCACCTAGTGAGCACCCAATACTTATTCATCAAACAGATATGAGAATAAATGAGGATGTTTAGGCCAGTCCAATGGGATTTTGGAAAAGTTGGATTAGGAAAAGTAGAAAAAGAGGTCCTGGGGCTTGGTCTAGCTGGGAGCCATGTCACCCATGTATCAAGTGAAAGAGCATGGCTTTGCTAAAACAATGCAGAAGCTTAGGAAGGCCAACCCTCGTGTTGCTGGTTTGTTTTGGAAAGACAAAAGTGTTCAGGGCTTGTGCCAAGTGGAATAGAAGATTTTTCTACTCCAGTTAGGCAATTTGCTTCCATACTGGCCGTGCTCTTAAGTACAAGCATAATCCAGTAATATACACTGCTTTATGATGAGGCGTCTCCATTATCTTGTAAGTGTGCTGTGTGCGCACATGTTTCCAATAGCATGCCAGATGCCAGAAGGTCAGAACCTGCCACCTCAGTTGAAATCGGTCATCCAGTCAACATAATCTTCCCTTGCCAACAGTGGACCAAGGAAATTAGGTGGAAGGAGATACAGATTACTTGATAGCACCTTGTCATTTGTAAAGTTGAAGCTCCAATTCAAACTAGCTTAAACTAACAGCTGAAAAAGATTTATTAGCTTGAATAACTTGGAAATTGAATGGATATTTTTAGGTGCAGCTGGACTGAGGGACTCAGATGAAATTAGACCTTTGCATGTGTCACTTGGGTTTTAAAACAGGTTTGCTACTGACAATGGCGAAGACAGCTTCAGACAGTTCCCAGCCCTGTCACAGTTCCACTAAGGTGGCATAGGAAAGGCTGTAAAAGAGGTCAAAACAGGGCAAATAAAAAAGTAGCACTGCTACTCTTCTCTAAACAGAAGAGTGCCCATTTGTGAAGTTGATTTATGCAAAAATTTTAAATGTGTTTTTGTTTGCTTGAAGTCAATGACATAGATTTGTCTTTTCAAAATCAGCTGGCTTTTATTACCATGTTTCTTAGAACCCCATAATGTTTTATTTCCTCTGCAGCTCTTTCATAATGTTATTGTTCCTAATAGCATTGATGAGGCTTTAGAAACTTTAGACCAAACACAATTGAAATGCTGGTTAGCCCCTTTGTGGGACTGCCATGACTTGATGAAAATTATACAGACTTGGATCTGATGCAAGCAGTGTGGTCCTTTCCACTGAAACAGGCCTCACGCCATCCTCGGGCCAAAGGTGAAAATTAGTTGGATTCTACTCCAGGATGTAGTACAGCTTGAGACCAAACTCATAACTTAGGGAATGAAAAATTCTTCAGTACTGGGTTTGGACTGGTCAGTGTAAGTCCTTTAATATGGACTTGGACCGTCACTTCCTCCATCTGCTTGATCTGGGGGCTGGGACGAGAATCTTCCTCTTGTTCTTTGCCCCCAGGAAGTCACTGTTCTGTGCATCCCTAGAGAGCTCTGGAGGAGCTGAGACAGGAGGCCAAGGAAGGAGAGTTGGTGATGAGATGAGACAAATCAGGGTTTGTAGCTGCAAGCAGCAAAACAAATTCTTTTGATTTAAGTAGGAAAAAAGTTTCTAAGATAAAAAATACTAAGTAACTCACAGGATTATGAGGATGGATGAGATCCAGGCAGAGAATGGTCAGCAACATACGTTATCACAAAAATATGTCGGAGCCCTAATCCTTGATGCCTATGAGAGTGGGCTGATTCAGGAAATGGGTCTTTGGGGGTATAACCAAGTTATAGTTTAGTCTTACTGGATAGGGATGTTTCCTTAGTCCTGTGACTTGTGTCTTTGTAGGAAAAAGGAACAGGGTTTACACACAGAGACTCGGAGGACACGCAAGGGGCAGAATTTGTAGTAATGCTGCCACATACCAAGGGATGCCAAGGACTTCCAGCAGCCACCAGACACCGGAAGAGTTAAATAAGGGTTCTTTCCTAGAGTCCAAGGAGAAAGCATGTGCCTGGCAGTACCTTGATTTCAAACTTCTAGAACTGCAAGCAAAAACACTTCTGTTGTTTTAACATGTTCAGTTTTTGGTCCTTTATTATGGCTGCCCTAAGGAACTAGCACAATAAGGAAGCCAGGCAGCAGGCCTCAGCCACAACCCTGCCCAACAACAGTCTGCAAGGGATGCCACAGTTACCTCTGGCTATTGATGCTGGCGTCACTCTCTTCAGGATGAAGCCTCCACTCACCTCATTTCTTGGTATTCGAGTGCTAGGCAGGAATGTCTGTCTGCCTGGCTAAAGTCTAGGTCACATATCTGGCCTAGCCAGGCGACAAGTAAATAGAGAAGGCAAGCATCTGGCCTTTGGGAAGTCACACAGTGGGGTCCTTCCCAGAAGTGAGAAGGCAGCTTCAGATACTAGGCAAGATACAAAAGCACCATGACATGTGTGTGTGTGTGTGTGTGTGTGTGTGTGTGTGTGTGTGTGTGTGCTGGGGATCGAACTCAGGGGCTTGCACTTGCTAGGCAAGCGCTCTACCACTGAGCTAAGTCCCTGACCCACAGCAGGAATTTTAAAATGTGATACGCTGCAAATAATAATAATACCTAGGGAGGGAGGGTGCAGAGGGGAGGGGGGAAGTGGGGGGAGAACCAAGATACATCATGTATAGGTACAGAATTAATGTAATGAATGTGACCATTGTATGTAGAATGTACCAATACATGTTCTTGGTTTAAAATAAAAAAAAAATACCTAAGTTTGCAAACTATTTGCTTTTTGACATAAACTAGAAGAATTGCAAGATGATGTCTAACTATTCATTTAGGCTGCTGATAGAAGGCCAGGAATTGAATACAGTCTCACTAGGTGTGCAGGAGAATGAAACCATTTCCTGGGTGTCTTCGCAAAATGAGGGAGGCAGATATTAATGCTCAGGCTGTGCCTCCACACTTCCGGGTGGACCCTGGAGAGGGCCAGGGATGCGGTGTGGTCCAACAGGATCTGTACCTGGCTCTGCCACACACTGACTGGAGGACTTGGCTATTTTTTTTTTTAATCTCTTAAAGTCTCAGTTTCTTTTGCAAAGTGAGGATAATAGTGCCAACACCATAGACTTGTTGTGAGAATTAAATGAGTTAAGTCAAATAAAGCACTTCAGCAGTGCCTGGTTTGTAATAAGCACTCAATAAATGTTTGCCATGTCCCTTATTAAGTTCTGAGCTTTGGAGAAGTTACATTTGTCTCTTTCGGAGAAGCATTTCTGAGCACAAAATTCATTAAAAACCAAAAACCGTATTCAAAAAGCAAATGCTTAGTATTTTTCTTTAATCATCTGCTGTGGTTTGGATGTGGTTCAAATGTGTCCTCCGAGTTCCTGTGTTGGGAGCTTGGTTCTCCAGGTAACAATGTTAAGAGATGGTCAGACCTAAAGGGGTGGGGCATGGTGGAAGATCCTTAGGTCACAGGAAATATGTTCTTAGAGTTACCATAGTTCTTTTGAAACCTCAGTTAGCCCAGGTCTGTGGTGTTCTGGCTTCTTATCTTGCCAGATAAGATCTCTTTCTCTTGCATGTGTGCCCACCATGATGTCATCTGCTACAGTGTAATGCAGCCAGATGGGACCTCCCAAGAATCAGTGCTATGCTCTTTGGACTTTCAGCCTCCAAAACTGTGAACTAAATAAACCTCTTTTCTTTACAAGTTATCCAGCCTTAGGAATTTTGGTATAGTAACAGAAAGCAGACTAATACATCAGCTATATGTGAGAGAATGGGCAAAGATGAGTCCTTTGCCCCTCAAATACAGAACCAATAAATATAGATGGTCCCAAGACTTCAGGGATGAGGCTATAATGAATATTTTCCACTACTAGTTGCTCAATAAATATTTGCTGAGTGCAGTTGGCAAGTCAAGTGAGGTGCTTACAAATGCCTTCTCCTACAGAGTATTAGGTTGCCTGCCATGTCCTTGTCACTTTCTGAGAGTTCCCTATGTAGAGCTTATATTATGCTGTAACCTAGTACAAGCCACATCCTAATCTGGGGACGCCAACTCATGAGTTTACCGTCATCTACCACAGGTGGCTTTGTGCAAATGCAGAGTCTTACTGGGATAGCCTAGAGTAGATGGTGACTGCTTGAACCAATCAAATCCATTTCTGGGGGAATGAAAATGAGCTTGCAGAGTCAGCAGTGAGTTTTGGGGACAAAGGTAAAAAGTACACAGAGCAAAGCCACCAGTTAGTTGAATCCATAAACAGATATTTGAAGTAGAGAATTAGCAAGATGGTTCTTTGTTAGCAGCACAAAGACAGAAATGAAGAAGGCATGTACTGTGCTTTAGACATAAAAGTCCCACAGAGTCTCGTGTGTTCACAGGTAGAGGCTTTGCGGAGGTAATTGATGGGACCCAGGGGATGCTGTACTCATTAGTGGATGGATCCACGGAGAAGTTCAGGGCCGAGTGTGCTCCTAGGAGGTGGCGCCTGCTTAGAAGACCCGGGCCCCTGGGGCAGCGTGTGGCACTCTCCTCCCTTCTCACTCTGCTTCCTGCTGCCCTGGGGCGAGCGGCCTTCCTTCGCCATGCCCTTCCAGCGTGCCCTTTCTTCCTTGGAGCCAGCTGGCCAGGCATGGACTGAGTCCTCTGAAACCACGAGCTAAAATAAACCTCTCCTCCTTTCAGGTGCAGACTTTGGGCATTTTGTGCCAGAGACAAGATAGGGACCAAAACAACATGTATAGCAGCAAACCACTTGCTGGTGCTGTGGTTTATCTCATTTAATCTGCACCATAATTTAACGAAATAGTTGATGTTATCATCGTCATTTTACACACAAGGACATCGAAGTTTAGAGGTGTGAGGAACTTGTTGGAGGTCCCAAGGTTAGGAGAGACTGAGGTGGGGCGAGTGCCCGTCCCAGCCTAAAAGCAGAAGCACAGCGGCTACATCAATACAAGGACCACCAGCGGATGTGGCGCAGCCTCCTCGGCCACCACAGCCGTGTCTCAAGCTGACCTCCAGGTCTGTTCTGCCAGGAGGCCCAGTTGTGACCTCAGCGGCGCTAGCTGTGTGTTACCATGAGAACTGTTCTACGAAGAAAGGAAACAGAAATGGTCTTACTGCCTGCAGCCTCGCTGTTCACAGTGGGGTGCAGGGACAGCTAAGTTTGGCATCACCTTGGTCCCCTGTGAAATGAAGCATTCTGGGTCTCCCCCGCCCTGACCTCTCAAATGAGAAGTCTATCTTTTAACAAGAGCTCTATGTAATTAACTGATATGCACATTAAAGTTTGAGATGCACTTCTCTGAAACACAGATGGTCAAACCTGGTTGCACATTGGGTGTTTTAAAAAATGCAGTTACCCGGGTCCCCCCTCTGGTTTCCTTGGGACGAGTTATGAACTGGACTTTTAAAATTCCCCAGGTGGTTCTCATGGACAGCCAGTGTTTTTAACCACTGTTCTAAAACCTCATCCTGTGTGGATTGGGGATTTAGTTCATTGGTAGAGCGCTTGCTTAGCAAGTGCAAGATCCTGAGTTCGATCCCCAGCACCAAAAAATAAAATAAAACCTCAGCCTATATATGCACAAGCGACAAACCAGCAACATTGATGAAGACTGTAAAATCATGAACATTAATGGATAAGATACAGATTTGTTCACAAAGCTCTGATGATTAAAAACCCTTGAAGCTACAGAGAGATTAAATATAGACTAAGTGTGATGAAATTAAAATTGCTATGGATGACTATTTTAGTCATTTCCCTTCCTGTACCTGTTAATTGCTTGTGTATTTTCCCCTACCCTGTCCCTACATGAAGGTTCTATCTTTTGTGTTTAAATGATATGGACTCATGTGGAAATAGAGGAAGGGAGGTAGATAGAAGGTAGTGGTCACGGTGGAATATGAAGAAATCTTGGGGTGGGTTTGGAAAACAGATGTTGGTAAGTGTGAATTTAAGAAAATTAAGAAGATTTTTAAAAGACATAGTTAGAGTGGGAATGTTATGAATTAGAGTCTCATTAGTATTCTTTAAAAGATAAGGAGCCTGCTGTGATGGCATGCCCCTGTAATCCTAGCTATTAGGGAGACTGAGGCAAGGGGATGGCAAGTTTGAGGTGATTTAGTGAGAACCTGTATTAAAATGAAATAAAAATGGATGGGGATGTAGTGCAACAGTCCTTGGATTTAACTGCCGGAGTCATAAAATAAATTTTAAAAATAAAAATAGAAATGGAAAAGTGCAAGAAAAGTATTGAATTTTAATAACTTATTATGGTAAAATACACATAAAAATTTGCCACTTTAACCTTTAAAAAAGTACATTTCACTCACATTGTGTGCAACCATTACCATCATCTATTTCCAGTACTTTCTCATCATCCCAAGTGGAAATCTTGTACCCTTCATTAAGCGAAACCCTCTGTTCACCTTCCCTCAGCCCAGTAACCATTATTCTACTTTCTGTCTCTCTGGATTTGATTATTCTAAGTACCTCATGTAAGTATAATCACCCAATATTCATCCTTATTTCACTACTAGAATGGGGCTCTTCTAGATGAGGATTGAAATGATTGTCCTAAGCATGGGGACAGGCTGAAAGTAACAACAGGCTGGGGAAGGGTCAAGGTGCACAGGCTCTCTGAGTACCTTTTTGAGCAGTCCGAGAAGCTGCTGGTAACCGCTGTGTCCAGCCTCCTACTGCAGGCGTCAGGATTTCTGTTTGACCTGGCTGTGGGCTGTTCGCCTGCTCCAACTTTAACTTCTCCTAAAACTAAAATACTATTTTAACAATACTGCTTACTCTCTTTGACTTTCTTTGCCATGGAGGTTGGTTGGTTGGTTGTTGATAATTAGGAAAGGACTTTGTGTGGCAGTGACTAGTTCTTTGTTTTTCGTTTGTTTTGTAAGAGATCTCTAGATGGCAAGGGTAAGTTTGTGTAATTTTGGATAAATTTTAATAAAAATCTATTAAAAAACAAAACAAAACAAAAAACACATCAGACATTTCTGAAGAGAGCGCTTATGCTTTATCCCACACATGCTGAAGAGCAGGAAGCAAGAGGGACATTGCTATCATCTTCCGTAGTATTTTGAGACATTTACGATCAACCTGTGAGACCTTTCAGGAAATACTTAAAACAGTCATGTGCTGGTTATCTCACGTAGGACAAAGTATTCAGTGTATCCAGTCTCAATCGTTTTTCATTTTGGAAGTGTGAATGGTAATGCCTAACTAAGAAGATTGTGAAAAGAATTCAATCTGTGATCTTCTATGGGTCTCCGTAGAAGGCTCTCGATGCAGTTATCATTTATCTGTGTTGATCCTTCCACAATGATGGTATATCCTTTGCAGTCATCAACATGTTTAGTAAAATTTCAAATTCACTGACAATAGAGTTTGTGGGTGTTGTTATGTATAATATTTCTATTCAGGTTAGTAGCATATTACTGTCTTAGATTCACTAGAAATAGCATGAGGTAGGAATTTGGCTCTTTTTAAAGAAAAGCCTATAAAGCAGAGAGGAACACAACAGGAGAAGGGAAGGAGTCAAGAAAGGATGTATTTACACATAAAGTCTAGCCTTGTATTTTGTTGCTGAAGATAAGGGCAGTATTGTGGCTTATATCTAGATGTGTCCCCAAAGCCTCATGGACTCTTAAGTGGGGCTTTTTGGAGGTGGTGTGTGAATATAGATTAAGGGTGTGATAATTAAATTAGTCCTCTGATTGGTTTAGCATAGTTCTGGGTGTGGTTGATGAGATACCCCATCCTAGGTGCAGGTGGCACCAACCCTTAGGCTTGTAGCCTGGTTGGAATAAAAAGGAAAAATGGAAGGCAGACTGTTGCTGCTTTCTGTCTACCCTGCCATGGACTGTTTCTCCTCTCCAATGCCTGTCTGCAATGCCGCCCTGCCTTGGAGCCAGCTGACTATGAACTGAAACCTCTACAAACTGTGAGCTGAAGTAAATCTCTCCTCCTTTAACTTGTGGGTGTTGGGTATTGTGTCTCAGTGATGGAAAGTAACTAAGACAGGAAGAGTACCCAGGATGGAGGAACCTCGAAGCACAAATCTTACTATAAGTCACACCAAGGAGCAGTTAAGGCTTTCATTCTATCTGGGATCATTTTACAACTCTAAAACTTTGGTAGATGTTTGTGGAAACAACAAAAATAACCATTTTCTGTGACTTTTGTGTCCTCTGACTTAAAAAGACTATGCAATAGATTCTCTTTAACCATCTCTTGGTGATGATTCAATCAAAATTGCCCACAATTGAAAGCAAAACATTTCTTTGCCCATGAATTTCACTACTATTTCCTGAACATCTGTTACATGTTCAGAGCTGTACTCAGCACTAAAATCATGGCAAAAACCTATAAAAGTTTATCAGTGGACATTTTTGGACTACTTTAAAAAATGACAAGTTGAAAGCAAGATAGCAACAATCATTTTATACAGGACTTTCTAGAATGAGAATGCTTTAAAAGACGGTGCTTAAACTATTTGAAAAGGGATAGTGTTAGGACTTGTTTAGATGTGCTTTTTACATGGTTGGTTGAAACTTTAATATGATGCTGTTTTGTTTCAAGCTATTCCCAATTGGACATGAAAAAAATCAGGGAAAAATTTGTGATACTGAAGTAGAGCCTTAGAAAATGGTAAATCGAAAGTATACCCTTTGAAATTAATCTGGAAATAAGTGGCTTCTTAACACAAATACATGTAACCCTAATATCTGTTGAACAGCAGGTACTTTTATAATGATGGGTTCTTGCAGGGAAATGCAAAAAATCGACGTTTCTTATTTCAAGTCCTCAAGGTTCTGCTCATGAATTTCCACTAGCCATCTTATTACCAGACCCATATTTGAGGATAATAATTGATGTGCTCCGTAGGGGCAAGCAGTGAAATGTGTATCTCTCATGGCTGTTTGTTTATAAGCAGCGGAAATGGATTTGGGATGAGTTAAGCAGAGGGAGAGTTGACTGGGAGGATACAAAGGAGAGCTGAGGCACCTGGCTAGGAAAGGACAGAAACCATGTCGAAAGTGTCCCGGGGTATAGGAAAGGAACACGATGGTCTCTCATTAGGATGCTTCTGCTAGGCTGAAGCTGCTTCTGGCAATTTTTAGTCTCTACATTTTTCTTAGGAACCAAATCTCAAGGAGCTGTCCCATTGGATTGACCAGAGGAAGGCTGGAACAAATTATCCATTGGTCTCTACTACTCCTCGCAAGTGGTGTGGACATGCACAGCTCGATGGGCAGACCTGGCACAACGTCTTGTACAGAAAAAGGCTTATTTTTCCAGCATACAATAAAAGTGCTCTTGGAAGAATGGGAATGTTTGCTGGACATCCAGGATGGACAGTAGGCTCTTGTCAGATGGTTTCTCTTAGGTGCACAGACATCTATCTATATGCTTGATCTTTTATTTTTCTTTTTCACAAAACACTGATTTCTCTCCTTGAAGTTTTTCTTCTTTTTTCCAAATGTTTCAAATAAGTGGGCTAGAGAATATTATCCCTCGTCACCACACACGCATAAACATCAGCCCAGAGCCAAGTGGAGCCGAGCTGTGGACGTTCACCTGCTGCCTCCGGCTACTTCCTCTTGCAGACCGGCAGGAGGGTGACCCAAGGGCCCAAGCGTTGAGTCACTTTCCTTTTCTCCCTGCCAAGATGAATGTGAGAGTCTTCTTTTCCCAATCTTTTGTTTTCTTTTTCTAATCATTATCAATTTTTGCCCAGGACCCCCGCATACATTTCTCTTAAGTTTCTCACAAGTTTCCATGTGAAATTCTTGTAGCCCTTTAATGTTACAGGTTTAATTTCCCATTTTCCTCTGTCTGATGAAAGCCCAGCTGATGAAAACATTTCATTGCCATTTGTCCCTTATGGGAATTGTTTTTGGTCCTTTTTATTATGTTTTATATTCTCAGACTTAATACTGGCTCAAAATGAAAGGTGTTTATATTTGGAAGCAAGTATAGGGATATTATCTAAGTAGAGCTTAGCAAGAGCTAAAGTAGAAACAACATGTTTTGCTTGTCCCAACATAAATCATACTAGTAGTCTTCATTATTAAAGCATTACTCAGATTTACCTTATTTGTTCATTCATTCATTTTTATTACCAAGTCATCATGATCCACCCACTTTGCCATGTGTGATCCTTTCCTTGAATGGAGTTTGTTGACTTTAAAATGAACTGAGAGACAGAAAAAGCAAAGTAAGACAGGTTTCAGTGAGAATCCTTCCAAACCTCCCTTTCAGAGGGTCCAGAAGACCAAGTGTGATGACAGTTTTGAGAAGAGCCTCACTCTTTGACTCGTATCCTTGACACAATCTAAAGTTCCAAGTCCTGAAGCAAAACCTGAAGCCCGAAGCTCCTTCTACAAACAGCAGCAAAACAACCTGCCATGTACCAGAGCTTTCCCGCCTCTAGGTTTTTTGGGGCAAAGAGGGGCTTCGTGGGCAGAAGCCCCAGTACTTCTGAGGAGCACGGCAGCCAGAGCCTGACAGGAAGAGGAAAGGGTGGTTGTGTGATAGATACAACAAATGCAATCCAGCAATGAGCGTTTATCTAATTGAATGTATTTCAACTCTGTCAATTGATCTTAATCTTCTTTAGCATACTTTTATTTCCTGCCACAGCAGGATCAACTCTGGGGTCTAGTATCACAGAAACTATTTACATTTTCTAGTATCATAAAGTCTTTTTACCTCCCTTCAATCTGGAACATTTCCACAGCTTTTATCTTTTATGACACTGACATTTTTGAAGAATGTACTCCTCATCACCACCTCTCCTTCCATCACCACTGTTTGCAATAAAAACGTTCCTCATTTTAAGTGTGTCTGATATTCCTCGTGGTTGGATGGAAGTTGTACTTTCTAGGCCAGAGAACCATACAGATGATGGTAGGTTTTTCTCAGAGGATTGTGTTCATTCTTCATTGGTAAAGTCAGTTTGATGACTTTGTCATGGGGCTGTCCAAATTCCCAATTACATGATTGCTGGATTCCCCTTTCACTTACAGAACAAATAAGCAGCCCATGGAGAGACGCTTTAAAATAATGAAGATACCTTGATTTTCATCCATATTCCCCTTAGATACAACATCCATTGATGAGTTTTGTCTGATCTAAGATTTACTGTCATAGTTGTAAAATATAGCAGTGACCCTTCAGCACTAGTGCTTCCTGCACGTTCCCCAGTCAGCTGGTCATTTTCCTGCAACCAACGGTTCCTTTCCCCGTTTATTTAGTATTTACTATCTGTTCTTGGTATTGACTGATGGGTTATTATTGTTTTCAAGGATTTATAACTCACTGCTGTTCTTCTTTCTTTTAGTGCTCAAATTTATATATTTTATGTAAGATACTGGGTAAATACAGCATTATGCAGTTTACCCACAACCAATCAACATACAGTCTGTAAGTCCTTCCTGTGTAGAAATTCTGGAGCTACTGCTGTGTATATGTGGCACACGTGGGTGCACTTAGATATTTGTAGATTATAGCAGTGGTCCTCAAAGATTTTGGCACCAGATTTTGTGGAAGACAATTTTTCCACGGTCTAGGGAGGGTAGGGGTTATTTGGGGATAATTCAAATGCATGACATTTATTATGCATTTCATTTCTATTATTACACCGTAATGTATAGTAAAATAATTACACAACTCACTGTAATGCACAATCAGTGGGAGCCCTGAGCTTGTTTGCCTGCAACTACAAGGCCCCATTTTGAAGTGATGGAAGACAGCAACACTTGAAGTATGTTACTTATGTCCAGGCTACTCATAATCTTGTTTTGGTTGCTGTCACTACAGACAGCTCTGTTTCACAAAGATAGGATACTGGGGATAGATGCAGACTTTTTGGTGTTTTGTGGTAATCCTAAGGTATTTCACCTTAACTTTAATCCAGAAAGTGTGGAGATTTGAAGTTGTTTCAAACATGTATTTAAGGCCACCATCATTTTCAATCTCAGGTAGTTTATCCTCTTCTAGCACAAAGTCATTTCACTTGATTTATTAAAAAATGGGTCTTGGATTCATTCATGCCCAATTCAGGAATCTTTGTCATTGGGAAGTAATGTTCAAACTCTTTGCGAGCTGAGATAGGTGATCATGTACCAGCTGGGAGAAAGAAGGCCCTGGCTTGGTCTCTTTCAAAATCTCTGCTGGTGTTTGAAACATGTCAAAATCCCAGTTTTCACTTGTTGCCTCCATAATTCCAGTTTGGCTTTGAATGCATCTCCTTTATCTTCTGACTTGAACATAGTTGTCCCTAAAGTGACAGACTGATTCACTGAGCAAGGTGAATATGTCACCCAAATGAACAATTTTGCGACCCATTCCGTGTCACTGAAATGTGCTGCTGATGGTGACTGTTTTTCCAGAATGGCTGTCATGACCCCAAAACTCTGTCCAGGATCTACCTTTAGAAAGCCGTCTCACTTCTTTGTATAAGAAAAGACGTGTGTGCCCTGTATTCATCTCCTCACAGAGCTGGGTGAACAGTCATGAGTTAAGAGCACGTTAATGTGGTTGATAATTTTAATCACATCCAGCAAAATGTTTTTAAGTTTGAGTAACATTTTTCAGCTAGCCAGCTTTCCTCTATGAATGACACAGTACCTAAGACTCACATTTGAAAGTGTCCTCTTGAACCACAGTAGTGAAACCAGAATGCCATCTAGTCACGGCGGATCCTCTCTCTGTGCATACCAACACAAAGTGACAACAGGGCATCAGTTTCCCTGATATTTAATCCTTCAAAGACTTGAATAGTTCTTCAGCCATGGTGTTGGTTGGCAGCAATAGTGCATATGAGATATCCTCATACACAATGTCCTGAAAAATATATCACACAAAAACAAGCTTTGTTGCCTTGTTGATAACATCAGTAGACTTGCCAGTCTGGATCGTATACCATGGTGGCTCATTAATCCTCCCTAACAATTATGCCTCGACATCTTCTACTATTTCATCAATTTGTTAGTTATGGTAACAGCCAAAAGAGGAGCGCATGCTACATTTTAAAAGGTAGCCTTTCCTAGAGGTTACTGACAAATGTCCTTAGTAGCCAGCAGGATCAATGATTCACCAATAATAAATGGCTTCTTAGCTTTAGCAATTTAGCCACTAAGAATGATGCTCTCAGTGCGGAAGTATTTGATGAAGTGGTGGCCTTCAATTATTGCTTCAGTTCTTTATGTTCACATTGTTTTCTTTCGAGAAACTCCAAAGGCTTCTCTTTTAATATGGGGTGCTTTGCCTTTGTGTGATTAAGCAGTTTTAAGGTTTCGTGGCTTTTTGGATAGCTGTTTGCCACATATTCTACAAAGTGGGCTTGGAGAATGTAAGTCACCTGTTGCAATGAATTCATGATTTAAGTAGGACTCTGTGTATTTTCTTTTAAATGCAGCTTTCTTTTTGTTGACAGTGCTAGTGTCTTCTGCTCTCTCATCGTTGTGTCTTTTCCCTTTTCAAAGAAGCTCTCCATGAAGTTTGTTTTTTACTCACTTTAGCTAAAGCTAGCTTATGGGCTCACCACAACTGTGACAAGTGTACCGTGCAGCAAAGAGGCATGGTTAGAAGTAGTAAATCAAATACTGGGTGGGTCATGAACAGACTAAAATAAGTGTTGGATTCTGATTTAAAGGTTTTCACCAGATGCAACTATACAATTCAAGTGCATCGATTCATTTGGCACTATAAACTCTGCCACTAGATGCAGCTTAATTTTCACTTGTCACTCACTGACAGAGTCTTGATGAGTCTCCAAGCAACTGATTTATTATGGTCTGTATGCATTGAAACCTCCCTGCTATCTGTATCTGCAGCTCTTCTCCAGTGCTAACATCACCACCTCAGCTCTCCCTCAGACCACCAGGCATCAGAGTCCCATAAGGAGGGTGCAACCTAGATCCCTCTCACATGCAGTTCATGGTAGAGTTCATTCTCTGAGAACCTAACGCCATTGCTGGTCTGACAGGAGGCAGAGCTCAGGCGGTGATGTAAGCAGCAGGGATCAGCTATAAGTACAAGTGAAGCTTTGCTTGCTCCCCTGCCCTTCACCTCCTGCTGTGTGGCCTGGTTTCTACCAGGCCATGGGCAGGTACCATGGGGACCCCTGGATTATAGCACGCACAGAAAAACTGGTAATAGAGTCTACCTTGAGAGAAGGATACTGGGGTGGAGGTGGGGTTGAGAAAAAAAATGATGTTCATTTTTGCAATATTTGAAATTAAACAGGTACATATAATAAATCAGGTACATATAATACAGGTACATATAATAAATCATTTCACAATTACAGAAGTGTACTTTCTTGCTGAACCATATCAGCAAACCTAGAAGAATTTGGAACACATTTTGTTTTCCCAATCCTTAAAATTCTAAGCTCCATGTAGAAATTTTCTAGGCAGTCACTCTGGATGAGTTAGGTACAGTTAGGCTGTCAGTGTTAGTTTGGGTCTGTTCCTGGAGGCAGGCTTCCCATGCCAGGGCTGCAAGATCTGACACTGAGTCCTTAGACTCAGCAGGTGATCTCTGTGTCCAAAGTTCACAGGGTGCGGCTGCTCTGACGGTGCCACCCTGCTTCAGCCCTAATCTCATTCTCTGTTTGTGAGCTGGTAGATGGGGGACCACAGACAAGATTATTAGGTGGATGACTAGACTCATGATGATGCTTTAGAATCTAAATAATTAATGAGGTGCTTGCCATTGAGTAGCTCTCCTGTTCACATTTTGGACAATGAAAACAAATCTCTATGATTCCACACACAACAGATCCTAAAATAACGTCTCCTAAAATAAACCAATCCATTTCAAACACTGGACCTCACAGTGGCCAGAAATAGTCTCTGTGAAGCCTGCAAAGCTGTAGGTGCCTTGGCTTAGCACGAAACACTTTATAATGCACAATCCAGGGAAAGCTACGCCGCCTGACTCACAGCAGCCTTCTATAATTCCTCCGCCACTAAATCTGGGTGCAGACCACATTGAGGTCAATAGTAGCCATCTTTCTTTGAAATAAATTTTTTTAAAAATGGCTTTATTAAAAACATAGACCAGCTGGGTATTTTTGAGGGGCTTTTGCATTTTGGAGCCTTGTGACTTTCTTCATCTGTCTGACAATCATTAACATACTCAACAGTTAATCTTCCAGCAATGTAAAATGCTATATCAGAGCTGTGCGGTATCTGTCTTGCAATGCAGACTGAGGTTTGCTGAAGCTGTTTCCATAATCACTGGTGGTAAAATCAGGAAGATGCAAAATGGGTGTGTATTGAAGTGCAGTTCACCCAACATTTTAGACCCTAAATTAGAGTGATGCACATAAACACTGCAAAGAAGGTGTTTTTTTTTTTCCAACTAAATTGCAATTATATTTTAAATTACCTACAATTACCAGAAACCATCTCAAAGCTAGAAATTAACTTCTTAGGCACAGGTCCCAGCAGATCAGCTGTTAAGTGGGCCATCCTGGGCAGCTGACCTCCCTCTTGTAGCTTCACCCCCACACAGCTTTGCACAAAGCAGGGGGGCTCAGCAGCAGGGTGGAGCCCTCGGCTCACAGTCCTGTGAGGGCTGGCTGCCCATGCAGTTGTGCAGGCAAACTTTTACAGCTTCCTAAATTACACTGTCATTCAGTTCCTGATGTTCTCCTGAAACACTGTGCTTTAGGAGAGAGCAAGTGCTTTCAATTTTAATGGAACTATTTCCATGCAGCAACTTTTGTCAGCTGGTATTTAGGATGCAGAACTGGGTGTGGGAGCCACTGGAATTTTTCCTGGTTGGTCACTGTGTGATCTTGGTAAAGGCTCTTACCTGCTGGGCTCCAAAGTCACTGGATAGAAGATGAACAGCTGGGCAAGTGCTGGGTGTCCTCCTTCAGGGCACCAGAGGAGGTTTGGTCTGCCCCATCCAGAAGTTAGGCCCTGCTCTGTCTTCTTTGTCATCTCCCTTTCTGTGACAGGATGGGCGTTTTTGAGGTGATCCTTTCCTTACACTGCCTCTCTGGTACTCATTCCCCATGTGGAGTCAATGGTGCAGTGTACTCTGAAATATAGGAATTTGCGCTTTACGTTTGGGAACGGATTAACTTATTTAAAACCTCATGGCCTCTTGTTTCTCCAGGATCTCATGTGGAGCCTTGCTCCCCTGCATGCAGTCTCTTTATCTTGAATACCCTTGGGTGTGACCTCCAGACTTTTCTGGAGCTAAGCAGTGCCACTTCCCTCCTTAGGGCTGTCCGCATTTCCCCATTGTCAATGGCAGGGCTGTTTTTTCTGTCGACTTCTCTGCTTTCTTTGTTACGCTGCAGCACGAAATGTTTGTTTTCCCCGGTGCTATTCTTATATTCACCTAAGACACCTTGTTCCATGCTGTTCAGTTTTTCTAGCTTGCTCCTCCTATTCGTTCTCTACTTAGCTAAATCATGATGTTTAAAACTGTTTCAACCACACTTTCAAAAAGAAAAGGAGAAAGAAAAGAAAAAAAAAGAAAGAAAAGTAAAGAAAGAAAAAGCCTCCTAAAGCTTGTGGAAGTCCCTACATTGTAGAAGATTCTCTTTTTTCTCTTACTGTCATCATTCTTAAAATTTTTATCAGTACATGTTTGCAGTATATGATGTTTATATTCCTTGTGTGGAGTTGCTACATGTACATAACACAGTTTAATTCATTTTTTTCATCTCCCTTCCTTCTCCACCTTCCCCCTCCATCTCTTGATCCTCTTCCCATTTGAGTAAAAGATCTATTTCCCTACTTCTTAGTACTTATCTTTTATTTTGTTCTTTATTTATACTTTGGGTTTCTCATATAAGAGAAGCCATATTTAAACTTGTGAGCCTGGTTTATTTTACTTCACATTATGTTCTAATTTTCCTACAACATGACTCAGTTTATCTTTCTTTATGGCAGAGTAATGCTCCGTTGTGTATAAATATCACATTTTCTTATCCATTCATCTGTTCATGGACATCTAGGCCACTTCCAAGATTTAGCTACTATGAATTGTGCAGCAATAAACATGGGTATGTGTGTATCAGTGTAGTATGATGTCTTTAACTTTTTGGGGAAGATACTTAGACTACAGCTGGGTCAAATGAAATTTTTATTTTCAATTTTTTGAAGAATTTCCATGCTGATTTCCATAGTGGTTATACTACTTTATATTCCCACAACAAAGTAGAAGGTTCTTTAATTTATTCAGTCAATGAAATAGTGAGTGGTCACTATATACTCAATGGTATGATAATGGAGTTCATTTTGCTATTAATCCTTCTGCCCATTTTTAAGTATGGAGCAAGGTGGGGGTGTACCAACACGGAAAAGTTTGAGTTTTGGGTGCACGTGAGAGTGCTGGCCATATGTGTGACGTCTGGGACTTGTTTGGAAGAGACTGTGCCTTCTTAAGAGCTGATGAGTGTGGGGCAGACAAATGACCTCGACCATTTCTCTCAATGATGGACTCATAAAGTTGAAAGCTACAATGTAGACGATGGTTTTGTAGTTTCTTTCTGATTCCATCTATGTATTGGACTAACTGAGTTTGTTTAATAATTGACTCTAACGCTTTGTTCTTATTAGGGATGCGATACTGAAGTTACACTAAAATAGTTATTATGGTTACAAGAATATGATAATGATTTTTCTGATTATACTGTGCCCTGTAATTCATTTCAGTGATTTGATTAAATAGTGTTCTTTAGCCAAACCTTTATGGGATTCTGAGGGATAAAAGGCTAGGTATAGGATTAAAGGCAATAAAAGTCTGGGCTAAAATACCTGCCATTATATTGTATTGATAAGAATGCTTTTGACATAAAGAGAAAACCTGACTAAAAAGACCTCAGCTTTTACTCACATAACAAGCATTCCAAGGTACACAGCTGCTTGTAATTGTTAAGAGCTCAGAAATACCACAGCCAGTGTTTCCATAGCTGCCTTGGGCCTTCTGATGTGGGTGAAATGGCAGCCATAGCATTTGACACTGGGAAAGAAGGACAGGAGGCAGGAGGGTGGGGCTATGACGCCTCTTCTATCAGGACAGCAAAAGTTTGCCAGAAGACTGGAAATCTCCACTTCTACCTCATGGCGGGACTAAACGGTCTCGCTCAACCAACAGAAGAGCAGAAAGGCGAATACTTGTTTCTTTCTAGTGCCTCTACTAGAAGATGTGGAGGGAGGTGGATTTGAGAACGGGAGTAGGGTAACCAGTGCCATCTGTTGTGCCATTTAATTCTCTCGGAAGACATCGGCCTTCACCAACCGAGGCCTCACTTTTGGAACTCTTCTACAGTAAAATCTGGCAGAAATATGGAATTGTGCCTTGTTTATAAATTTCACCAGTGGCTGCAGCAATATGATAGCGCCGGCTCCAACAGTCTGTTCTGTGCCCAGGGAAGATGCGCTTGCTTGTGGTGTCAGGAGAAGCTTTTGAATCCTGTTGTTTGGATAGATTTGAAAAAAGTGCAAACAGAAATGTCTGTCCTTGGTTTAACTTTTCCCTCTTGTTTATTCGTGGGTGCTTCTAAGAGCTTTTGCAAGTAAACCTTCCAAATCTTAAACTAAGTGTGGGAGGCAGACTATCTCAAAGTTTATGGTTTACACACTGGTCAAGAAGAATAACAATCCATTAATTCTGATGAGGTAACCTTGTTAAAGGGGCGTGTGGAATAAACAAGGGCGAATTCTAGCAAGTTTGAAGTCTTGAAGCTACTCTCTTCTCTCTCTGGTGGTCTATCCTCAGATGCCTCTCTGCTTTAGGAAGACATGTGGGTGGGATGTGCTGTTGTGTAGTTGTCCTGAAAGAAGAACAGAGCAGTGTTGAAGATGTGAACTAGCAGGCCTGGCTCACCGGCTGTGTGATTCCAAGTTGCTGAAACTCTCCATGCCCCCAAATAGGGCAATAATAGCACTTAGGCAAAATATGTAAATATATGAGCATTGAGAATTTTCCTATCGCAACATAATTGATAAATATTAGCTCTTGTTATTGTATACTGGTATTATATAATGGTAATACCCACTAGGACAAGTGGGCACCTTGTTTCTCTGTCCCTTGTTTCTCCTTCCTACTGGTGTGCATATCCTCGGGACACTTCCCTGTCACGGAGGATATACTCATAAATAATTGTTACTGTTTAAGTGCTTAAAAACACAATACTTAATCGCTTCATGTACACTTTGTCATCTGATATACATTGTTATCAGAATTTCACAGAAAACAAAGGAAATTGGGCAGAGAGGTGAAAGAACTTGTTTATACCCAACTAGTAAATTTGTTCGAGTTTGATACTTTGGAATCCAAAGCCTGAATCTATTCCCATCTTGGTATTATTGAATTGCTATAAATTTTAAATTAGCTTTCTATATGCATATGTGTCTCTGCATGTAATTGTCTCACGCTCTGCTGACATCTGTGTCATCTCTTTCTGATAACTGTTTTCAGAATCCTTATAAGGAAAATTGAGTCCCAAAGGCTGGGCAATTGTAATGCTTAAAACTATGGTTAGCACCCAGGAAATTGAACCTATTATTGTATTGTTATATGAACTCACTTTCTCTGGTGACCAAAACAGACACAGGGATGGAAATTGTGATTATTGACTGAAATACATATTTTAGATAATCTGGGGATTTTATTTATCACACCCTCTCCTTTCCTTTCATGGATTAGGAGTTCCATATCTAATGCCATAAATGTAATCTAGGCACCCTACCACAAGTTTGAGAACATTACCACTTTCCTTTTCCACCTTCAAATCTCCGTCAAAGTTAAGAAGGCACATTATTTTGTCTTATCAGAAAGTGTCTAGATCTGGTGTGTGTGTGTGTGTGTGTGTGTGTGTGTGTGTGTGTGTGTGTAGGTCAACTAGGGTTTCCTTTATTTTGAGGAAATCTTTTCTGTCTAGAGAGTTTCAACACCCCATGCGTCTGAGTGTGCCCGGTCTTGCCTATGCCATCACCATATGATCAAAATCACACTGTAGCTTTCAGGCCTTAAAAAAGTCCTGAGAGAGAAGATCCATCCTGTAGTCTCTAAACTGTGTCGCTAGATGGTCTCGGGGTTGAGACTCTGATCCAGGTGACTTAACCAAGGTTTTAGAATCTTCACTAGAAGCCTCAGAGACCACACCCCCTGGCTCTTAATACCAGCGATGGGATGCCATGTACAGAGTTTCCTTTGGCCGTGACCCCAAGAGCTTAGGTCTCTCTAGGTATGGCCTGTTACTGTAAGAGGTGTTTTGGTAAGTAGGAAAAGATGTAGAATACTCTGAAGCCTCCAAGAGAAGTACATGTAGATCCAATGCACTTGTTGGAAGGAGACTAAGATAATTTAATAAATATAACAAACTGCAGAACAGAATATGTATAATTAAAGAGAGATATACATACACAGATGGGTTTGCACCTCTTTTTCATTACAATTGTATGTTTATATGCATAGGAACTTTTTGCATGAGTATATAAACTGTCTGCAAGGTTGCCTTGGAAGAGTAAGAAGAACATATTGGCTCAGAAAGAACAAGTCTTTTGTGCTGTTTGTTACCTGTAACCAGAACAGTCTTAGTGACAATTTTGTTGGAATGGATATTGTAGTTACAGACTGAAATATGTGTTTAGATTATCATTGTACAATACAAAAACAACACAGGCTCATTTTAAAAAATTTCCAAACAATATAGGCATTTAATATAGGACAAAGGAAAACTTCCTCTCTCTCTGTCCCCCATCCAATTCCCTTCTTGGAAAGAGATTTTTATTTTTCATGTATTCCTCTCTATCCATTTTTTTCTTTAGTATAAGTACACGCAACTTTCTTATGTAATAGTTGTAATTCAAATTTCACATTTCTAGGCCTTTTCTAAGATCTGTGGAATCATAAATTTCAGATCCAGAGGAAGAGATATGTATTTAAAAATAAGTGCCTGGGTGATTCACATGTACATTCCTATTTAAAAACCTCCGCTAGCTGGGATCATTTTCTGTGTCCTAAATACCAACATGACCTCAGATAGAATTGTAAGTTTTCAGTCATGGGGTTGCTCACCACTGTTGAGTCTGGGGAGTTACATAAACGTGAATAAATAGAAGTTATCAATAGTAGGGACTCTGCCCATGATAGTCTAAAGATTCAGTAGTTGACTAGACTGTACTACTGAGGAACGAAATCATGATTTAGTCCTAAGCCAGGATAGCAACTATATTGTTTGCATACCGTGTGTTCCACCCCACTATCTATTGCAGACATTGCTAAGCAGTTATTACACTCTTTCTAACTGAGCTTTCACAGGTTCAGAAGTATTTTATTATAATTCATCGCCCCAGGTAACCGCCATCCATCCTTCACTTGGTATGTCAAATGAAATCTGTTGCAGTGGCCTTCCATTTATGATCTTCGTAGCACACTTCCTGCACTTTTTCACACTACAGACCCCTTAGTTCCTATGAGTAACCTGTTCATATGGGTTCTCTATAGCTGATTACGTATCTACCTCCAGCTGCAGGAGTAGACAGATTTCCCTGGCTGCCCAATCAATCAGAGAACCTGTCTCACAGGCCATATTGTGTGCAGTGGGCACACGACTGAGTCAGACTAATGAATTGTTTTTATCCTGCAGTCATTTGGTAACAATACCAAACATGCTTCATCTCCCCGAGTTTATTCAACTTCATCAAATTTCAGTCTTTGGCTCTTACCAGCCATCTCGATCCTCTGGACCCTGTTGAAGAGCTGGGGAGGGAAGCAGAATCCCAAGGGCATCATCTGTGACCCTTGATTTAGATGTAGGTGACGTGTCGCATTAATCCACTGACTCTTCTAGTTATGAGAGCTAATAAATTCCTTTAATTTGTCTGTATTTTTGTAGTTAAGACAATTACACATGCAATCAAGCATCGTCAGTAATTCCTCTTCCTTATTCTTGGATGTAAAAGTCTGTTCTTGAACTTTTCTGGGAAGGCTGGGGATTTAGTGCAGTGGTTAGATTGCTTGCCTTGCAAGCACAAGGCCCTGAGTTCGATCCCCAGCACCAAAAAAAAAAAAGAACTTTTCTGGTGTTTGTGTGTGTATGTGTGTGTGTAACTGGAGACTGAACCCATGCTAAGCAAGCGCTCTACCACTGAGCTATATCCCCAACTTTGTCCAAATTTTTATTTTGAGACAGTCTGGCTGTGTCACCCAAGCTTTTGATTCTCTGCCTTGGCCTACCAAGTCTCTGGGGTTATAGGTGTGCACCACCATGAGCAGGTTTCTTCCTAACCCTTTGTCTTTTCTGTGTGGGATCCTCCATGTTCTTGGGCTTGGTTCTTGTATTTGTGCATGAGACACTCAAAAACCAAAAAAGGTAGCAGACGAGTGTTTGCTTGTTCTCATAAGTAAGGTGAAAATAAGAAACTCCAGTTGTAAACGTATCCTATCAGAATTAGAATCCTGATAGAAAGTATAAACAGCTATTCAGTGGTTCACGCATGGGACCATAGAATCTTAAAGATGGAAGAAAAGCAAAGTCACTATTTTCATTTTTAAAAGAGAAACTGAGGCTGGGGATTTAGCTCAGTGATGCACAAGGCCCTGAGTTTGATCCCTGACACCACAAAAAAAAAAAAAAAAAAAAAAAGAGAGAGAAAATGAGACCCAGACTTTTAGTCCTTTTGTCCAGTGTCACAGTGCCAGGCCTGTGCTCTAGGTCTCCCTGGCCTACCTGGTTCCTTTCAGTGCAGTGTGCTGCTTTACTCGAGCGGGCTCTAAAACAGTCAGACTGTGTCATAAAATAACTAGATATAATGTCTTAAATTTACTAGCCTCATGGAAAGGAGGAAAATCAATGAGTGAGCAGTTGTATTAAAATTCAGCATTTGAAATAATTGTGTTTTATTAGAGTAGCAGAAGAAAGTAAGTAGAAGATGTTAGACATAACCTCATCCTTGATTAAACTGAAGTTTATCCAAGTTATTTGAAGGTTTCTCCTGCCTTTCAAACTTGTCCTTACCACTTTCAGTGTTGAAGAAAAATTGTGGAAGTTTCCTCCCACCTCTGCCATATGAAGTACATGCTGACAGAATAGTGATTTCCTCTTAAATTGAAGTTCTTGTAGGAAGGAATTACACAAATAAACTAGTTGTGAGATATCTGCAAGTATATAATAGACTATTGGCAGTTCACAAAAAGTCTATATTAATATTTTGAGGCTTTTTTCTTAGCCCTTTGCATTCCTCTGAGAGATATACAGTATGGCCTGTAGGATAATGAAATGTCATTTCAAATACATAGAATTGTGGAATTTGGAGAGAGAGGGTTATTTAGAAACTGCTTAGTTCAACATTTATTGATGATCCCAAGATCCAGGAAGGTTAACTGACTATATGTAACTCTGGACAGGGATCTATTATGAATGCTTCCATAAGTTCCCCTGAAATTATTATTATTATTATTATTATTATTATTATTATTATTATTATTATTTTGCTTGTAAGTCTGAATTTTCCATTTTCAGCTTGGTGGCAAATAAGAAAGTATTCCAAGCTAGACATGGTGAAACCCTACTGTAATCCCAGCTATTAGGGAGGCAGAAGCAGGAGGATCCCAATTTTGAGGCCAGCCTGGATAACTTAGGAAACCCCATCTCAAAGTAAAAAAATAAAAAGGGCTGAGATGTGACATAGTGCTAGAACTCCCCTGGGTTCAATATCCAGTACTGTAAAAAGAAAGAAAGAAAGAAAGTAAGAAGAGAGAAAGCATACATACCAAAGTGTGATTTTCATATATTAATATTAATTAAAATATCTAAATACAATGGAACTATTACTTAATTAAGATAAAATATATTTTCATTTTATTTCCCTTCTCAACCATATTCCAAAAAGCAACGAAAAGTACAAAATTTTTTGTATGTAATCTTTATAATCTAATATTTAAGGAATATCATTAAATACATCAATAAAAATATTTTTGTTTAATGTGCTCTTAACTCTAAAATGTTGCATATGTGTAATTAAGACTTTCTTCTGATAGTCCTCCATGTTGACACCTGCAGCATTCTAGCTCTGTATTTCAGGTTAGGGAGCATATCAAACACATGAGAAGCTTGTTGGAAAGGTAACTGCAGGACGTGGCGGGTGACCTGGATCACAGCCCCCAGCAACAAACACTGAAGAGGCCCCTCCCCTGTTCCATCTGGACGGGGGAAGGCGGATCTTTAATAGGAGGAAAACAATTACAAAGCATGGAAACTGTCTGTCTTAATTTGTTTTTGTTGCTGTACCAGGATATCTGAGCCTTGGAACTTTATAAAGAAAAGAGACTTATGTAGCTCAGTTTTAGATGAATACAATTAATATGAAAGCCAGTAAAGCTAAATCATCATTGGACAAGGAAACTTTAAGGTGACTGATATTAACAAATATAATTAGTAGCATATCATAAAGATAACTAATTAAGATATAACAATACTATTTGTATATATCTCTAAAAACAAAGTTTTAAAATACGTGATGCACAGTTTGACAGAATTAAAGGGGAAAATGGACAAATTAACAGTTAGTCAGAGCTTTCCACAGCCTTCAGTCAATAATTGGTAGAATAAGCAGGCAGAAAAACAGGATACAGAAGACTTCAATATTATCAACCAACTTGATTTCCTTGTTACTTGTAGACTACTTCATCCACCAATAGCAGATTACATCTCCTTTTAAAATGAATGTGGAATATTCACCAAGGGACTTCATACACTGGGCCACAAAATAAGTCTCATACATTTCAGAGGCTTGAAATTATTGAGAACGTGTTCTCTGAAAATAATAGTAAATTAATAATCAATAGCAAAAAGATGTCTAGAAAATCCTCACATACTTGGACATTAAACAACACACTTTTAAATAACCTATACATAGAACAAGACATTACAATGGATACTAGAAAGTATTTTGAGCTAAATGATAATGAAGATAATTTTAGATTTTTAGGAAACAGCTAAAGTAGCACTTAGCTGGTAATTTATGCTTTCAGATGTTTAGACTAGAAAAGAAAGTTTTAAAAATCAGTGACCTACACTTTTACCTTAAAATGACAGAAAAAGAAGAGGAAATTGAAACAAAATTAAGAAGAAAAATTGAAATGATAAAAATGAATGTAAATTAATTATATAGGCAATGGACAGCTAATGAAGAAAAGTAATAGTCAAAAGCTGGTCCTTCGAAAATATTAATAGGGTCGGGGATTTAGCTCAAGTAATAGAGTGCTTGCATAACAAGTGCAAGTCCCTGAGTTTGCTCCCCAGCATAAAAAAAAAAAGAGAAGGTGGATGAAAATATTAATTAAATTGATTAAAATATATAAGAGGATGAAGAAAAAGAGAAAATACAAGTCGCATTTTTTAAAAAAAAATAAATTAAAGCAAGGTCATCACTAAAGTTGCTAGAAGCATTAAAAAGATGGGCTAAGAGAGAATGAAAAGCATCCTAGGAGGAACTACAGAGACTATTGACATATCACAAACTTTAAAGACATAGGAGTAATAAAGGTGCCCCCCCCCACCAAAAAAAGGTTGGCGATTTAGCTCAAGAGGTAGAGTGCTTGCCTAGCAAGTGCAAGGCCTTGAGTCTGAGCCTAAGCACCCCCCCAAAAAGGGAGAAAAAAGGTGCTCCCATCGCCAGGTGTAGTGGTGCATGCCTGTAATTCCAGTACTTGGGAGGTTGAGACAGGAGGCTTGCCATGAGTTCTAGGCCAGACTGGGCTACATAGCAAGTTCAAGGACAGGCTGACCTGCCTAGTAAGACCCTGCTTCATAAAACAAAACAAACAAACAAACAAACAATGAGTTTGTGAGGATCAAACTGAACCAAACAATACTGTCAATCAACATAGTAGACTTCTAGGACTATTTCACTCAACAACAGCACATTACATATTGTGGTCAAGCTACATAGAACATTCTCCAAGACAGACAGCATTCTGGGACATACTTTAACAAATTTAAAACAGTAGAAATCATGCAATATCTGCTCTGAGACCACAATACAAATAATCTAGAAATCAATGAAAGAAAGACAGTTGGAAAATCCCCAAATACTTGAAGATTAAACCGTATAGTTCTAAAGAACACATGGGTCAAAAAATAAGTTTTAAAATTCTAAAGTAAATAAAAATGGAAACACAACTTATAAATATTTGTGGGATGCAATAAAAACAACAATTAGAGGGCAGTGTATGGCATTGAATTGCATGTGTTGGAAAGGCTGAAAGAGCTCCCTGACTTCAAGACTTCCTATAATTGAGACTGTGTGGTATCGGTGGGATGGTGACCACAGAGATCAGTGGAACAGCGTAGAGGGCCCATAAATAGACCCGCATGAATAGAAACAGCTGACCTTTGACAAAGAAACAAAGAGATAGGATGGAACAGAGATAGTCTTTTCCATATGCAGTGCTGGAACAACTGAATATCCTTATACAGGAGGAAGAAGAAGAATTTTGAAACACGTCTTAGACCTTTTACAAGAATTAACTTAAAATGAATCATGGACATAAATGTCAAATGTAAAACTATAAAACATTTTAAAATAGCATAGGAGAAAAATCTAAATTTTCTTGGATATGGCAATGAATTTTTAAATACAGCATCGAAGGCATGGTCCATCAGAAAATAATTAATAAAATAGAACTCATTAAAATTAAAAACTTCTAGGAAAGACAACATCAAGAGAATGAGAAGATAAACCATGGATTGGGAGAATATATTTGCAAAACACACATTTGTTCAAGGGACAAGGGATATGGTCCCAAGTATCCAAAGAACTCTTAAAATTCAAAAATAAGAATACATATAAGCTGTTTTAAAAATGAGCAAAAGAACTGAACAAACATCTCATATCCTTAGTTGCTTTCCTTGTCACTAGGACCAAATACCCAACACACGCGACTTAAAGGAGGGGAGATTTATTTTAGCTCAAGTTTTCCATCCATGATCAGCTGACTCCAAGGCAGAAACAGCAAGGTGGAAGGGCCTGGGTGGAGAGTTGCCCACATCGTGGCAGTCAGGAGGCTGAGAGAGGAGGGAAGAGACGGGAATGGAGATAATATGTCACTAATGAACTAACGAACTGCAAATATATTCTCCTAATCCATGGTTTATCTTCTCGTTCTCTTGATGTTGTCTTTCCTAGATGTTTTTAATTTTAATGAGTCCTATTTTATTAATTATTGCCTCATGGACCGTGCCTTCGATGCTGTATACAATACAGATCCAAACTATGACACCTTGCTAAAGAAGATACACAGATAGCAAGTATGGCAAGTAAGTACAGGAAAAGACGTCCAACATTTATGTCACCATTGAATTGCAAATTAAAACAACTATGAGCTATCAGTACATACCTATTAGAAAGGCCAAAACCCAAAACATCAACAACACCAAACACTGCTTAGGCTGTAGAGCTACAAGAACTCTCATTTACTGTTGGTGGGAAAGCAGAATGGTACAGCCACTTTGGAAGACAGTTTGATATTTACTCAAATGAACTAAAAACTTGTCCAGACAAAAACCTGGACATAATATATAAACACAGATGTTTATAACAGTTTTATCCATAATTGCTGAAACTTGAAATCAACTACAATGTCCTTCAGCAGGTAAATACATAAATAAATTGTGGTATGTACAGACAAAGGGGTATTATTTAATACTAAAAACAAATAAGCTATTGTATGGTTTTGATCTTAACTATATCCCAAAAGCACTGTGTTGAAGGCTTGGTTACCGGCCTGTGGCATTCTTGGGCAGTGGTGGCACTTTGAGAATTTAGGGCCAAGTGGAGGAAGGTAGGTCTCTGAGGGAGCACCTTTGAATGAAATATTGGAACTGGGTGCTCTCTCTGTCTCTCTCTCTGTCTCTCCCCATTTCCCTCATTCTCTCTCTCTGTCCCTGGAAACTTTCACTACCATAATATTCTACCTCACCACATGTCCAAAATAACTGAGCCAGTTGACCACGAGTTGAAACCTCTGAAACTGTGAGCCAAAATGAAATTTTCCACTTTGTAAGTTGTTTATCTCAGGTCTTTTGCCACAGTGATAGAAAGCTGACTAACACAGCTATCAAGATAGCTATGACTAGATAAGGAAAAATGTAAATGCATGTTAATAAGTGAAAGAAGCTAATATTGAAAGGCTACATATTGTATGATTTCAGTAATAAGACAGTCTAGAAAAGGCAAAACTATGAAGACAGTAAAAAGATTAGTGATCACCAAGGATTAAGAGGAAAGGCGGAATAAACAGGCGCAGCATGGAGGAATTTTGGAAATGATGTTGTAAGACATTTCAGTGATCTGTACATGTCATTGAACATCTGTTAAACCCCACAGAATATGTAACAGCAAGAGTGAACCGCAATGCAAGGTACAGACTTTAGGTGACATTGACCCATCAAAGTACATTTATTGATTGTAACAAATGTCCTAGGATGTCAGTAAGTGGGAAGGTTGGGTATGTGTGGGCACAGGGAGCATATGGAAACTTCTGTACCTTCTGCTCAATTTTGCTATGAACTTTAACCTTCTCGAAATAACAAAGTTTATTAAAAGTGAAAAAAGGAAAAAAACAAAGATAATATATGATGAAACTATACCGATTTCATTTATAAATATAAATGTAAATATCTTTAAATATTTTTACCAAGTAAAATCCAATAGTATGTTAATATATAGCAACCAATCAGAATTTATAATAGTAATGCAAGAAAGTTTCAGTATTAGGAAATGTATTAATGTAATTCTCTACATTAACTACCAGAGTAAAGTCGAAAAGTTTTTGTCTTCTCAACAGAAGATGAAAAAAGTGATTGATAAATTTTAATATGCATTTATGATTTTAAAATCTTTTAGGCTAGGAATAGGAGTGAACACCTTTGATGAGGTTAAACTTGTATCTAAGAACTAACGGCAAGCCTTATGCTTAATGGTAAACTACTATCATAGCAACCAGGGAAAAACTGGATAGCTACCAGCACCACCAAGGTTTTGGACAATGTATAAACAAGAAGGAAAGAAAGATAACATAACTTAGAGGAAAGGATTATCTCCCTAGAAAAGCAAAAGAAATAATCAGTGTGAGTTTAGTGATGGCCACTGGCAAATTTGTGCCTAGAAAAACAAATAAATGTATTTTAAAGAGAATATTCAATTTATCAAGATAAAAAAATTTTAAATTTATTTCTAAGTCTTTAAATTTTCAGGTCTTGTTTTTCTTTTTATATGTAAAGGAAAATAAGAGCAATCCCTTTACTTTTTAAAAAGTTAGTATTCGAGTAACTTAAATTTTACAGACCAAACTCTTTAGAAACTAGTCCTATTTACAATTCACATTCTCTTAAAGGAACTACAATGCATTTATAAATTTAAAAATTTAATTTTATCTGAAGCTTTAGAAAATGCCAATTTTAGTAAGCTTAACCTTTCCATTATTTATACAACTCTTATAAAACCAGTAAACTAAAATAGTAAATACAGTGTGGATGACATTATTTAATACCATTACCATTTATAGGTTTGCTCACATTCTCATATACAGTTCAAAATAAAGCCATAATTCTAAAATCAAGTATTAATACACATTTGAAATTGAAATCTCAAAGCCAGTCTGTCAGATAACCTACTCTATCAATTTCAAGACCAAGCTTACCCAAAGTATCCTAAACGTAACACAAAAGTAACAGTAATTCAGGTTATTTTTTTTGGAATATATTAATGCTAAACTTCCACGAGATTAGAGACACGGTACTTGGGGAGAGGAGAGTTTTGTGTTGCTGGCAAACTGAATTTATCATCTCCAATGAGCAAAGGTTAAGGAACCCGAACCCGGGGCCTGCGTATCCAGCATAATTCTCTCCTGTCACCAAAAGAGACCATGAACCCCTTTCACAGTTGCTATGACAATGGGAACTCCAAGTATAAACCCGTGAATGGAGTTCACTTCTCCTGGATTCAAGTTACAAGCTACACAATTCTTCCATCTGATTTAAGTCTAACCTTCCACTGAGGTTGCTGATAACTTTGTTCAACTAACCTCTTAACTGCCTGATGGAATTCTGTATTCTTTACATTTTCTCTCCTTCCAGTTGCACACAAAATCTTGTAGATACTTAAAGGACATCTGCATATCTCTCGCACCTTTGTCTCCAAGGTCATATCAGAGTCACACAAATGAGAGTCTGCCTAGAAAAACAAAAAGAATCATGACAGGAACGCTTAATAAAATGTCTGGATAAGAGATACGTATGGAAATGGCTGCAGCAGCAGTGAAGTAGATACCAAAGGCAACAAAAACTATAAAATACCAAGAATAAACACACCAAGAAATGCACAAAACCTCACAAAGAACACTTGAGAGCTCTGCTTAAGACACGAAAAGATCTCAATGAATGATGATAGCAACTTGGGGGACGTTTTCTAGGTGGGAGGATGGAACATCCTAACGCTGTCACACCTTCCCAGTTCACATTCTTATGAAATTTGGAAATCTGATTGCCAAACACACCACATTTTTAAAAAATGACTGAAAAATTAAAATGGGACCTGAGATCCAATATCAAAATATTGTCTAAGACTATAGCAATTAAGTAGTTATTAGCACCTATCCAAAGACATCAGCCGAGTAGAATGGGAACTCTCTGGATTAATATGTTAATTGCAGTTTGTCTTATAATAAAATGGCTTTTCTAACCAGAGAAAAGAGTGTGAATTATCAACAAGCGATGTTGGAAATTTTTGGAAAAATAAATATAGATGCCTACCCTATACCACAGTTAGGTCCAAATGAATTGAAAACTTCAACTTGAAAAAGCAATTGCAGAAGTTTTAGAAGGCAAGATGAAGAAATATTTCACTGGGTTAACGTCTTTCTAAGCAACACAGAAAACCCAGACTACACAAAGAAAAAGTATCACTTTTTCCCATAAAAATTAAATTTCTCCTCAATTAAAGACACTGTTGTAAAAGTTAAAGATAAAACACAAATGATAGACTAGAAAAAATATTTATCATGCATGTGACTCACAATGAGTGTCCACAACATAAAAACATCTTACCCATGATAGTAAAAGGCATAACTAATCCAAAATGGAAAAATGGAGAAAGAGTATAAATAGACTATTAACAGCAGAAAGATACAAAGCATCCACAAACGTAGAAAGATGGTCAGCCTGGTTCCTAATGATGGAAAAGGAAATAAAAGCAACTGAGATTTCGTCTTTTACTAACAATATTGGAAAAACTTTTAGCAAGTATGCAGGGAAGTGAGCACCCTCAGACAGTCTTGGTAGGAATGCGAATTGATGATATCTTTCTGGCAGTATCTGTCTAAATTTAAAATAGATATTTGACTCTAAGTTTTCATGTTTAGAAATCTACATTGAAGAAATACTTGTACATGTAAACAGAGATGGTCAAAAATTCCACTGCATGACACTGTTAAAAAAAAAAAAAGCCAAATAAATATAATTTAGCATCCATCAGCAGAAATGTGGTTGGATAAACTACAGACCATTAGGGAAATAAATAATATACCCTCAATAAAAAAGCAAAACACATGTTTAGTCAAAAAATTATTGGATAACATGTGTATTGACAACTCAATACAATGCAAACAAACCCCAAAGTATATGTGGCTATATATGGATGTCAGTATATGGAGAAAGGTCTAGAAGGTTGTGATCAAACTTAATTCTGGGTCATGTTTGGGAGACGAGTTGGATTGAAATATTGGAAAAGGTAATTTTTATAGTTACCTCACTCTTTCAGTTCAAGTTTTTCAGGTGTCATCAGGTAAATAATTAATAAAATAAAATACATGCCTTTCTTGGACTTTCTTCTCTTTATCTTTACCAGGTGTAATAAGCCGGAGACAACATTTCACATTGTATCTCCGTGATAGATATTTTTGACTTAGGAATTGGTATATTCTTCCACATATTTGTTGTTATTCCTTTCTACAAAGTATATGGCTTGTTCATATATTTGTCATTCTTTCATTCTGTAAATAGTATGTTCATCGAGCAGGACACATGCAGTGTAAACATTCATTCATCAGCACTAACCCCACTCTGGATGAAACTGGACACGTCTCACTACTTCACTGATCATTCAGGAAAAGAAAAAATCTTCCAGCCACTGATGTCAGAATCACAGCCTCAATTCAGTAATTAATTACCCAGTTCTACATAATACGTAAATGCTGGACTTGAGCAATGCTAAATCATCTTTCTTCTTCCAGCTGAGTCTTGCTTCCGGCCGGCCCTTCAGAATAGAAGGGGACCGCTGCCCTTCTCTGCTTAGCATTCCTCTCCTCTCCCAGCTTATGTCTGGGCCCGAGCGGGAGGGAGGAGGACAGCAACCAAGGCCAGTTCTTGCTTGACTGCTGCTGTCATAGTGACATTGCCTGCTCTCCACCTTGTGAGTTCTCAGAAGCATCCTTGAGGGATTTCTTCAAGTTCACCTTGCTTGATGTAGTCATCGTGCCTTCTTTAGCGCTCCGCTATGAAGTCCCTTTGGCTTCTGCAGCCAGTGGTGTCTCTTCCACCTTCTTCTGAGGACTGGCAATAACTCACAAACATGGCTTCTTATTATCTCAGGCCGGCATTCTCTGGTGAGTTTCACATAGTTTGGGGACTGTTGCATAGCACCGACCTACCCTTGGAAGGACACAGAACTCCTCCCCTGTTCTCCTGTCACACGAGCCCATTGCTCACCTCTCCATGTCTCACAAGTCGGGGAGACACAAGGCAGGCTCTCGTTTCTCCTTTCAATTGTCCTCTCATGAGATTTGGGGGTGCTTCTGTAGTCCGCCCGGTTCACTGAAGGGTTAGAAAGGGGAGTCACAAATGAAAGCTGACGCCGAGAAATCCTTTCCCCAAAAGGTTCCCTTTCAGAGTTTTCAGGGGATGGACCCCAAGTCCTAGTGTGTCAGACCCTCTGTTGTCCCTACACTGTCAAGTCACCCTTATGGGAAGACATACTCAAGAGCTGAGAAATGATACAATAGATGGTTCTCAGTAGAAAGGTCCAAATGAACAGCCTACCCTATTTATTTGTTTACGACTTTTAAACAATTATCGCACACCTTCCGTATGCCAGGTATAGATAAAGAGACAGATCACTTGAGACTTTTAATTTCTATCAGCAAGAACGTGAACAAAATGAAAAGGAAAAAGACTCTTCAGTCTGCAAATAGGGACCCAAGTTAAGAAATATATTCTCTCCTTTGATTTCACTGTTGTTCATCTTTTGTTCTTGAAGCAGAAGCTATCATCTCACTAACTCTACTTGGGTTAGCTTTGATCAAAACATTCACATGGGGATAGAAGATATGAAGGGTAGTGTCTTCTTTGTGACACATCACAATAAAAATTATACTGACTCAACAGCAGCACCCATAATATGAAATTTTGGAATTAGAGAAGCCTAGATTTTAATCCTGTTTTATTAAAGGGCAAATTTCCTAATCATTCTGAACTTTATCAGTAGTGAGGCATTATGTTTAATTGCATGTGTCAACTTAATTGGACCATGGAGTGTTCGGACATTTGGTCAGTCATTATTTTGGGTGATTCTGTGAGGGTGTGTGTGGATGCCATTAACATTTGAATCAGTCAAGTGTGCAAAGCAGGCTTCTTTCCCATTGAGAGTGGGTCCATCCAATCAGTTGAAGGCCTGAGCAGAACAGAAGGTGGACTTCCTCAGGAAGTCCCCAGCAGGACTTCTTCCAGCCTGATTGCCTATCAGCTGGGTCATTGTCTTTTTCAGCCTTTAGACTTGACCTGAAATATTGGCTTTCCCTGAGTCTCTAGCCTGTCAGATTTCAGACTTCAACCTACACTGTTGGCTTTCCCAACTGTTGGTTTCCAGCCTGCTGACTGACTTTGCAAATCTTGAGACTTGTCAGCATCCATAATCTTGTGAATTGAATCTTTGTAATAAATGGCATGTGTGTGTGTGCATGTGTGTGTGCACACGCGCGCACCTGTGTCTGTATGTGTATATGTGCAGATAGGTAAGTAAATCTCCCTGGCTTATGATGAGGTGATGACCTGATAAATCCATTGTAAACTGAACATTTCAAAAGTTGAACACCCAACCCACCAAGCATCCTTGCTGAGAGCTGCGACAC
Source organism: Hystrix cristata (assembly GCA_004026905.1). Classification (NCBI taxonomy): domain Eukaryota; kingdom Metazoa; phylum Chordata; class Mammalia; order Rodentia; family Hystricidae; genus Hystrix; species Hystrix cristata. The sequence continues at coordinate 54,768 of PVJO010010108.1, forward strand.
ACTGCAGAGTGTCGGTCATTCCTCCTGATTGCAGGGCCTACTAGGAGCTGTGGCTCACTGTTGCTGCCCAGTAGCATGAGAGAGTATTGTACTGCACATCATCAAAATTCAACACTGAAGTGTGATTTCTACCTAATGCTTGTTGCTTTTGTACTACCTAAAGGGGAAAAATTGGAAGTAGAAATATCAGTTGGGAACCATCTGTATATATGTATATATAAATATCCTATTGGTTTTGTTTCTAGAGATCTCTGGTGAATACAGGTGAGGAATACAGTTTCTACCTCACAATTTTGTTATTATAATAATTGCATTGGTTTGTTTTTCATTACCATAATGAAATACCAGAAACTGGGTAACTTTATAAGAAAGGAGTTTACATTGGCTTATAGTTCCAGAGGTTCAAGGTGAAAGGCCTAGATCTGGTGATGGTCTCCTTGCTTGCATAGTTCGGAGGTAACCCAGAGCAAGACAGAGGGAATATGTGTGTATTTCTATTGGTCTCTCCCTCTCTTCTTATAAAGCTGCCAGTAATCAGTCATGGTGGCTCCATTCTGGTGACCCAAACTGTAACAGTGGTTACACAAAAACAAATTAAAACTAAACAAAAACTAATTTTACTATGTCCAGCTCTGAAGGTAAAACAAAGAATAAGATGGAATGACACTGAAACTGTGTCCTAGATGTCCAAATGAAAATATATAATTATTTATCATTTGCTGATTACTTAAAAGATTTGCTAATATATTAGATATAGACTAAGGAAGTTGAGAGAAGGGATCTGAAAAAGATTGGAAGCATTGTGTGTTATTTTTCTAAGATATACAAGCAAGATGTAAATGAAGCTATTTATAGTATTATGTTAGTTTAGAGCAGCAGTATTGTATTAGTCCATTTTCTCTTGCAGTAACAAAATACTAGAGGCTGGAACTCTGTATACAAAAGAGGTTTATCTAGCTCACAAGTTTTGGAAGCTGAAAGGCCAAGAGGGGGTGACCACAACCATTGGCCTGTGGTGCAGCCCGCCTTGGCCACATTCTATCATGGCAGGAGAATGTGGGAGGAGGAATTGTCAGTCACATGGCAAGGCGGGAAGCCAGAGCGATTCAGGGGCCAGACTTGCTCTTTTTCTAACAACTCAGTTTTGCAAGAATGATCTGAAGTATTGCAAAAACCACATCGATCTCTTCTGAGGGTGATGCCTCCAACGTCCTACTTGTCTCCTGCTTGGCCTCTGTTCTTAAAGGTTCCCCCACCTCTCAGTGTCACGACACTGGTATCCAAGCTTCCCTCGCATTGGGGAACACACGCCCAAACCATAGCAGATGTGCAGCCAGGTCACCTGGAGGGCAAACCCAGGAGGCTGAGCCCTGTCTCCAAAGCTTCTAATTGAGAAGGGTGGGTGGTACCTGGGAATCTGCATTTCTAGTAAATTCCCAGGTGACACTGATACCACTGGCCACTTGAAGAACCACTAGTCTAGACAGAGGTAATTCTAGGAGTCCGAGAGTTATCAGTATGATAGAGATAATATTTAAATCCATGGGACTAGATGAGATTGCCTAATGAGGTTGTGCTGAATGCAAGAGAACGAGTTCTCGGATGGAGTTTTGAGAATGAGTAGGGAAGAAAGACCTGGTAAAACAAGGAGTAGAAGGAACAGCAAGAGAATGGAGGAGCTCAGAAGCTGGGGGAGTTGAGAGTTTCTGGCCCAGTTTGGCTACTCTGATGTGGAATTGTTGAGAAATAGAATGAGAGAAATGTCTATCAATTTACCAATATTAGAAACATGGGAGACTAAGTGCTTTGCAGACATCTCAGCTATACTTTTTAAAATGCCACCAAATGAATACTGCAGTCTCAGAGAGAGTATACAATTTGTCAGGCCAGCAAGGGGCCTAAAACTTAGATTTCTTTGTGCTAATATCTTGAGGAATGTAAAACTTGGTGTTTCCTCTGGTTGCTGCTAAGATTTACAAGGTATGTTAACACTTGGTGGAACCTTGAAGTAGGCAGCATTCTGTTCATTCCTCCTCAAGACATCCAGTGGCCTGTGGCTGCTCCCAGCACCTCCTGACCGCACTTCCTTTCCCTCCGTTCCTACCTTCGCAATCAAGTCCTCAGGCCTCCCCACCTTCCCATTTACTTCCCAGGTTGACTCAAAGTCAACCTGGGTCCCGTTCCTTCTCTGTGGCATAAACTCACTGTGATCAAATGATAACGGATAAAAGTGGGGACTAATCACAGGCATGCAGTACAGTTTCACAGCTGTCTTTCTGGTTTGTGGGGTTTGGTGGTTTCAAGCCATCAGTGTGATGTGGCCGTAGGGTTTGGAAAAGATGTACATGGCTGACTCTCACCAGCTGCTAAAGCTGCTTCCAGCTCACCACTGGAATGATTGAAATGCTCCTTTTCTTGTAGCGTATTTCCATTCTAAACATGGCCTTCGGGGGACAACATCTTAACCACAAGTTGTGGGAACATCAGGCCATGTGCCCAGTCAGTGGGCAGGGACATTAGGAACAGGGTGGCTGGTGCTCAGCCTTTGCCCTACACCTCAGAGCACGTGCCTGCTTCCTCAGTGTCCCTTCCAGCTCAGAAGCAGCGAGGATAACAAGGTGAAAGCTCACATTCATACCTCTCTCTGATTGCCAGGCTTCAAGAATGTTCGTTTATGAGGATGACAGGCTTGTTCTTCTTTGGTGTCAGCAGGCGTTTATGATGGCTGTAGCAGGGATGAGAATCTGGGTCTGGAATAAGCCTTGCTGTTTCTTGCCGGGATATGAAGGTTTACAGTGGAGACCAGACTTATGTCTTCCGGTTCTGGAACCAGAGGAGAAGGCACATCCTTGCACAGGCAGGAAAGGCTGCTGAGAGTCCAGTTTGAGGCATGAGGGATTTTTACTTCCTCCTGCAACTTCCATTTGTTCTAACTTTATTCCTAGAAGCATAGGGTGTGGAATGGTTCTCCTGGGAGTTACATGATCAGGTATCACCACGAATAGAGTTGTGGTGATATTACCACTACCTGGTAGGGAGCAGGGATATGTGGGCAGACCCAGCCTTACGGGGAAGAGCAGTGAGCAGCAAGAAGCAGAACTTAGCACTTACGTGGAAGGGGAGGGTGTGTCTGGGAGATCAGTCAAAACCTCACAGAAGGTATTTCTCTGCAATCTGATTTTTATGACTGTGTTTTGCCAGTGGATACAGTTAGTTTGAGATGAAACTCTTTGAAGCTTAAGAGACGTCTGAAAACGAATTATACTTCACTGCTTTTTAGAGAACAGTCACATGGTCAGATTTTAACTACCTAGCGGCAGGTGGAAGCATCATGGCACTGAGCAAAGAAGCTTCTGGAAAGGACTTACCCATGGGCTATAGTTGATCTTATACCAGTGGTTCCTTTTCTGGGAAAATTCTTACTTACAGAACTGTTTTATTATGTATAAGTTGCACCAAAATAAAGGTCTCTAGGCTGCTAGGATTCTCAAAGGATCAGACTTTAAAGTTTCATACTTTTGTCCAATGTGGCAGGTGCAAATTTGCTCACACATGCATGCATGCAAATGTGTCAAAATAACACTAATATTTATAATAGTATTTTGCAATTCCAAACAGCCTTTCATCTGTAGATCTCAGGGTGCTTTGCAAGCCTTCATTAATTCTCCCAACATTCCTCTGAGGAAGGTAAATATTATTATCTTCCCCTTTACAGATGAAGCAATGGAGTCAGGTAAGTGATTTGCCTGCAGCCAGTGAGGGAGTGTGGGTGGAGGACTGAGTTTCAGAGCACATGGTTCCTAGAGATGTGCATTAGGAAGAGACCCAGCAGGCAAAAGAGGAAGGGCACTGTGGCACTCAGCATGCTGCGCTATGGCAGCGGGTCACTTTTTCCTGTTTAATCTGTCACCATGGTAAATTTGCTATGACTGACTAAGCCCATTAAGTGCTGGGTGCTTTATATATATGTGTTATTTCCTTTTGTCCATTGAAACTAGAATTATCTCCATGGTACAGGTGGGGAGGTGAAATTTAGAGATGAAGTGTCCTGTCTGAGGTCATATCACTAGCAAGTGCCTGGGCTGGAATTCCAACACAGGTCTGTTTGCCTCCCAAGGCTGGGTCCCCTGCCCCGCGCATACCTCACGCTCATTTGAACGTCCTAGGGAGGCACCTTTTCACCCTTCTGTGTTTCTCCCTGTAGTCTTTGAGCCCTTATTTGTCCTCACAGTCTACCATCAATTTCTCTGACAAATGTCTGATCAAGACAGACAAGCTTGAAGAACAGGAAAAGGGGACCACTAAATTTAGAAGCATAAATGATAAGTCAGGAGCAAAATCTATCATTGTTATCACTTTTTCCTTTACGTACTTTGTGCTATTTCTGGTGAGTGTCTCAGCCTGGCATCCTTTAAACAGAAGAGGGAAGCAGACACAAGGAGAGAATGTGAATTTTCTGGGGTGGATATATTTCCAGCTGCGCCATCAGAAGGGACACAGGAAGAACCAACAGACTTAGAGAAAAGTGTGAGATGAACTTGGTTTCCCTCAAGCCTTCAGACTCTTCAGACTTGTGCTGCTTCCAGAAGCCAATCCAAACCCCACGACTTCCTTAAGTCAGCTTGCTGTCAGAATGGTTTTCTCATGGGCAGGGAGCAACCATGTAGTGCAGAGTTGCCAGAGGGCTGCCAGGGAGACCTGGGCACAGAGGGAGCATGGGACATGGCCAGGGTTGGGAGGGACCTGGAAATGGGCCACCTCAGAGGTGCATGCCATGCTGCCAGACCTCAGTGAGCAAGTTGTCTGGCCCAACCTCTGTGTGTGTGCCTGGAGGAGGGACTCATGGGGCCCAGCCACAGGCCACCAGTTTCTGGGTCAGGGTGTGGGGAGGGACTCGTGAACAGGGGCTCCCAAAATTTAGTCAACTAAACTAAAGCAGACAGAATTTACACCCTATAGGATTATACTCTGAGATGTTGGCTTTGTTGTTTTGTAAGCAGGACAGGGAAAAATATCAAGTTTAATAATCACTCATTTGAAACTGTATTTTTCTTGGAGAAGTGAGAGCTATCTTATAGAAATTAGTGATTATACAGGAACCTGAACCTGGCTGACCTCACTCTTCTGTTGGAATTCTTTATAATTAGTTTAGTCGCACTCCCTCTCAGCCATCTCTCTCCTTATACAATCGACACTCGGCCCCTGCTATGCTGTCGCCACATGCAATATATATTGTTAAGGCTTAGATCAAGAATGCCCCCCAAAACTCTTAAGCACTAAGTGGTGGGGTTTTTGGAAGGTGCTTGCCTCACGGGGGTGCTGAAATGGGGTCTGGTCAGAAGAGCTGGGCACTGGGAGTATGACCTGGAAGGGTGCGTCTCCTTCCCCAGCTCCTCCCTTCTCTCTCTGCTTCCTGGCCACCATGATGTGAGCAGCTGTCCTCCACCAGGCCTTTCCGCCATGCTGTTTCTACCTTGGTGCCAGTCAACTATGGACTGAAACCTCTAAAAACCACGAGGAACCTCTGCTCCTTGAAGTTGTGGTTGTCAGGCATTTTGTCCCAACAATAAGAAAATGACTAAAACATGTATAAAGGCAGGACTTAAAGAAATGATTAAGTTGGGTATGGTGACATGTGCCTGTAGTCCCCGTTACTCCGGAGGCTGAGGAGGGAGGATCGCTTGAACCAGGAGTTGAAAGCAACATAGCTTGGCCTCATCTCAGAGACAAGCCAAAAACTTATTACAAATAGATTCTCTTGGTGTGATTCAGATTCTATGTACCTGCCATGTCGGTGCCTCTCTGCACACATACCTTTGCACACACATTCTGTGGGCACAGGGCTAGAAGCACAACAGCAAAGAGAGAATATTGTGTGTGTGTGAAATCATCTTTTGGATGTGGTACAGGGGCTAACTATCCATGTTTGCTGGGGACCGAGGGCTCATCTTAGCTTCAGGACTTTCAGAAAGCCCCAAGCAAAGCAGGACCAATCCATCAAGTTTGTTCATGGGGATGTTAAACCGAAAAAGACCCAATCCAAGCTTGTGTGGCATCCAGTTGTGCCAGACACATCAAACGATTCACAGACTTTCTCAGAGTACAAATGTAAGTCCACCCTCCACCCTACCCCATGGAACAAACCAGCACTACACAATGGAGGGGTAGTCATGCATGCCAGAAAGCCTTTAGCAGGAGTCCAACATTAATTTTTATTTACCTCCAAAGTTGCAAAATAAGGATTCTGGTAGGTGGTTTGTTTTTTGTTTGTTTGTTTGTTTGTTTGTTTGTTTTTTAATGAATGAGAGGAACAGAAATTTTAAAATCCCAGCCGCATAAACACTTGTGAGAAGTAAGTGGAGGGCAGGGTTGGTAAAGGGAGGCAACGAGCCTGCACCTTCTTGGAATGAGTGCGGGAACTTCCGCTGATCCAGAGTCCATGCACTGTGGCTGTTTCAGGTGCTTGCTACTATCCTTTGCTTAACTACATCATCACACAGTCGAAACCTCCCCTCCTGATCCTCTCCTATAGGACAGCAGGGAGTGTTAGCATTTTTGGACTGCTTCACATTCCTTCTTGCCTACTTTTGAGAACATACTACATTTTAAAACTTGTTGGTTTCTTTCATGTTTTATTTGACCCTATGTAATTGCATTCCTGAAGGAATAACAGGCCCCCCTAGTGATTTACACCCTGTATTAAATGTCAGTTTTGAAGAGACACAGTTAACAGTTTGGTTTAACCTCCTGCCTTCCTTCTCTCTATTAGCTCTAAGGGCTCTGAGGGAGGATGAAAAGCTAAAACCTGAGTTGGAGCAGCAGCAACGTTGAAGGGAGCCTCTTAGATCTCTTTACACTTTCGCCTTGGGTAGCCGTCACCCTGCAAGGGCATCCATAGCTACTATCTGAGCACAGCAGTGAGAGAGGTGAGTCAGAGCCACATCCTGGACTAGCCAGGTCCTGTTTCATATTACCACCCACCGCCCCACCTGGGGACACCAGTTGCTATAAACCCTGGTTCTGTCTCACCTATGTGGGAGCCGGTGAATAATGGGTTGGATGAGGCTGTGGGGAAAGATATCATCTTAGTAACTTACTTTATTTCATTTTGTTTTATTTACATACTTAGCCACTATGATATTATGGTCGGTTAAAATAGTTCATTTGCCCTTGTAGGTTCACTTAAAGTATATTTAACAATTGCTTAATCACCTGCTATGAATTAATCATCCAGAGAACATTTAAGTAAATCTTGATGTAATGGCGTATTCCCTATGATTCTGTGTGTGAATGCGCCTGTGTGTTTAGAATCTAGAAATAAATATATCCTGTGTGATAACCTGACAGGTAAATTAAGCAATTATTATTACTTTCAGAAGTCCATATTAAAAATATGAGACAAATGAGACTGTGTGTTAAAAATAGTTACTCTTCTCTACTATGCAGAGATCAGACTAACTACACCCTGCGCTCTGCTCCGCTCTGCCTGCCCTCCTGGTTTCTCCCCAGTGACCACATTCCACTGGACTTGATTGAAAATGACTGCAACTTTATACCAGGGGGAGGTTGAAGTCAGAAATAAAGAAAATTAGGCTCAGTCCCCTGCTAATAGGAAGATGTGACCTAGTTTGATCGTATCAGTACCTGAGACCTTAATCCTCATCTCCCACTCCGAAGCCACTTAGAAGCCATTAGCTAAGACATTTAACCTGGAACTCTGTGTCTAGGGGAAAATAATTCTCATAGACTGAAGATTCAAGAAAGTTTGCTTCTTTGTACATGCATTTATCTTGATCTTATTTTCTAAATCATTTAAGGTAGTTCATAAAATACATAACATAGTTTAAAAAATTGGGGTGGAAGGAAAATAAGGTAGAAGAAATGAGAAAATATCAGAGAGATGAATGTCCATGAAAGACATTGGCCAGCTATACACCACAACCCAATCGTCTGTGGCCACCACTACTGTCCTCAGCAGGTCCTGCTGAGATGGCGTAGCGAAGGGCTTGACTGCTGGGCACTATCACTCTCAGAAGCCACCGAGAAAGGACAAAGGTCGGTTGTGGCTGGTGCCGCATTCCAAGTGGTTCACTCTTCCTGGTTGCTAGATCCTGTAGAAGCAGGTCCTACCTTACAGAATCATAAGGAAAAACTCGAAGTTCATCTTCCATCCGCAATAGACAAAGTTTATGTCTAGTTAGTCATCATTTTCCTTCCCAAAATGCCATTATTAATCCTATTGCAATTTTTTTTTTTTTTTGTGGTGCCGGGGATCAAACTCAGGGCCTTGTGCTTGCAAGGCAAGCACTCTAATCACTGAGCTAAATCCCCAGCCCCTTTATTGCAATTTTTATTAAGGACAACCACTCTAATGACTATCATGTAACAGTTACCATAGTAAAAAGTCTGCGGACCAAATATATTACAGTAACCTTGTTCTATGCTACAGACATTTATTTTAGTCTTTTAAAATTTGAATCACACCAGCGTAGAAAAAGACCCTGATAATCTCTCTTGTTGTACACACTCAGAAAATTCTCTCCAGAACATGGAAACTCTGTTTTGTTGTTATTTTGTTTTCTTTTGTTTATTTTACAACACTCAAATTTTCATCAGGAAAAACCTGGTCATAACCATATTGTAAATGTGTTCTCTAAGGAACCAGTAATTTAAGAAAACCTGTGGTATAGCCAGTGCCGTTAATTCCCAGAACTGCATTGTGATCAGTATTACATACAACTGTCAGTTTCCCTGTGTGTGAAAGTTCCCTAGTGGCTGCAACAGTAAACTGTGGGGGTGTTGAGATCAGGGCTCTAGTCCGGTCTCCCGTTCTTACCTGTCTGTGGGACAGCTTACATGAGGTCTCAGTGATCTTACAGTGAAAATAGGGCTAATACAGTAACTGCAACTAATCAAATTATTTTAGGGATTAAATGAAATACTAGATGTTCAGAAGTTAACACAGTATGTGTGTAAGTGGATCTTTGTTGGTGGAATGAAGACTGAAAAACTACCAGTGTCGATTATGTTGTATAAACAGTATTTTCCTGCTAGAAACTTTTTCTCACTGTTTGGGGGGCGGCCTTCGTATCCCATTTGATTGTTCATGTTGTGATATTGGAGGGCTATTCGTCACCGACAGCATTTCATTCTTCACCCTTGGTAGCTGAGGCAGAAATAAAATCACATGTTAAGTGCCCAGGGCTGGTTTGATGTTCGCTATTTAGAGTGACCCTATTTCTTTGTAAGACAAATACACATTTATTTCCATTCTGAAACTTGAAGTAAGTGGTAAAAATTTTAAAGTGGTTTATCAGAAGGCGGGGTTAATTGCAAAAACAATGGGCTGGGGGTTTAGCTCAGTGGTTAGAGTGCTCACCTGCAAACACAAGGCCCTGAGTTCGATCCCTAGCACCAAAAAAAAAAAAAAAAATTTGCAAAAACGGTAAGAGAAATATTTATCTCATTTCAATCTGCATTTGAATGCAGTTGAATATCACATATTGTGTTTATTTGGCAACAGAGGTTGCTCTTCCATGATCTGTTTCCATCCTTTGCCCATTTTTGTTGGTTATTTTGTCCTTTTCCATATTGTTTAATTCTTTCATTTAGTATTTAATTATTATGTTGAATATGTTTTATTAGTATTTTATCATTTTATTAGATATATATAAAAAACTGAAAACTTCTTCATAATTAGTATTATTTTATTATTATATGTAGTAATTCTTTATATATGTTTGATACTTATTGTTATTATAGATCACATATATAAGGATATATCTTATTTTATGCAAAATATATAAATCTGTTTAAGGAAATAACTATGTTACTTGCAGAAAATGCAGAGAAACAAATAAGAAAATAGTCTGGTATACTTCCCACAGGTGGGAACATCTATTTTAAATTCTGTGTTAAAAATAACTTTTATCGCTGGGCCTGGTAGCACATGCCTGTAATCCCAGCACTCAGACGGCCAAGGCAGAAAGCTAGCTGAGAATTCTAGAACAGCCTGAACTACAGAGCAAGAAAAACATTGTCTCAAAACATTTTTTAAATAAAAAGAACTTTTTATTAATACTCATTAACTGTATGATTAGCAGAATTCAGTGCGATACTTCCAAACATAAATAGAGAGGTCACTGATCAGACCCAAGTTCCATTTTTCTACCCTCTTTCTCCCACCTTTCCCAATATGTAGCAATCACTATTCTACTTTCAAGTTGACTTTTTCACCCTCCACATACAAGAGAAGACATGTAGCTCTTGTGTTTCCGTGTCTGCCTTGCTCCATATAACATCATGTCCCCCAGTTCATTCATTTTGTTGCAAATGGCAGTGTGTCATTCTTCATAGCTGCATAATGTTCCATCATGTATATCTACCACATTTTCTTTGTCCATCGTCTGTCAATGGGTACCTTGGCTGAAGTCACATTTTACACAGCTAGGAACATTTTAATGGCTGTCCTTTTAGTCCTTTTTCTATGCAAACATATAGTATGTATATTTTTACACAGAAATGGTATATTATATGTATCATTTTATACTCTAACTTTCTACCTTATGTATGTGTCTTGGACATATTTCTATGTCACTAAATGCTAGTTACAATATAATTTTAGTTTCTGGATAGAGTTTCATTATATTGCTATGCCATAATTTATTTAATAGTCTCCTGGGGTGAGGATTTAGCTCAAGTGGTAGAGTGTTTGCCTAGCAAGCACAAGGCCCTGAGTTCGATCCCCAGCACCACAAAAAAAAGAAAAAAAAAATAGTCTCCTACTTCTAGACAATTTTGGCAAAAAAAGTTTTTTTTTTTTTGTTTTGTTTTTTTGTTTTTTTTTTGATACTGGGGATTGAGCCCAAGGCCTTTGCACTGAGCTACAACTCCCAGTGGTTTTTAATTTATTTTATTTCATTTTTCAGACAGAATCTTGCTAAGTCCTGAGTTGCCGGGTTGGCCTTGAACATATGATCCTTCTGCCTCAGCCTCCCAGAGTGCTGGGATTACCATGCCCAGTCTGGCAATTATTTCTTAAAAACAACTCAATACAAGCATCATTGTTACTTTAGTGTTTGCCTTTCCTGCCAGACTTGTGACTTTTAAACCTTTCCATTCGGACTGCA